>PVLC010026512.1:0-22651 GCA_004027655.1 Graphiurus murinus | reverse complement strand
TCTCACTGAGTTGCTGAAAGTCTCACTAAGTTTCCATGGCTAGTCTTGAACCTACAACCTTCCTGTTTCAGCCTCCCAACTACTGGGTTACAGATGTGTGCCACCATGACTGGCTTCTTAATTATCTTGGTATGATATTAGTCATACTCTAAATATGGGAATAAGTAAATGTGAAACTATTGGGTCATACGTGAAGTCTCTAGAGTTGACTGGATTTACTTCTGATTTACTGTTCACCAGGTGCAGTAAGCATGTTGTATGTTCAAGCTGGAAGACATAGTTGAAAAAAGCTTCTTAGAGGAGGGATGGCTTGAATAGGGTTTATATTCTTTCTCCATCATTGGATTTCTCTTCTCCACTGATTTGGTAAATTCCATATGAAATTAGTTTTAGAGCATTACTTTAGTTCTTCTATCCTCTGTTTAATTATCAACAATTGTTCCTAAACTCCTCACATGCAAAAGGTGAAAAGTAACACAAGATAAATCAAGAAGGATGATATGATTCCCAGTGATGAAGCATGGAGGTTCAAACTACCATTGAGCTAGATGAAGTTTCTCAGCCTGGCTTATTTCCTTTATTGACAATGTAAACCAACAGCCACACAAAAACTGGATAAGTACCTTAACATTTTAGATTTAAATGCACTAGCATCCTATGGTAACTGACCATGACTCCACTCCTGAAGCAATAGCTTTTTTTGTTAAAACAATAAGCATTTTTCTATGTTTTGGTAAGGATAATTTCTATTAAAGTTCATTCACTCTTTTGTGCATTTGCTTGCTGTGTACCAATATTCTGGTAAATACTTCTCATTATATGCACAAGGATGCCTTTAACATTATATCAATTTTTATAGAAATATGTACCTATATATTGAATAGATAGCTATATAGAAATTAATTTAAATTTATTGCATTGTATATCTTACCTTTAATCCATTTTTACTTACATAATTGCTTTGTCTGTATTACTGGATAAAAATTCATTCAAGTTTATTTCATGCTGGGCTTGAATTGTAGTTACTAGCATTCACTGATTTGCCATATTTAACTTGAAATTAGTTTTGGAGAATCTCCTCACATTGTCTTCAAATTTTTAAGAACTTTATTCCATGATTTAATAGTTTTATTTTATTTTTAGTTAGGAAGTTCTTAGTTGCAAGGGACAAAGTGAAGATTGTTGATCTCACCAAGCAAGAAGTCTAGAGATAGGGTAGTCCAGAGTTGGCAATTCAGACACAGAAATGCAAACTAAAGGATCCAGGATTTTCTTATCTCTCTTCTCAGCTGTCATCTGCTTCTCACTCTTATCTCATGATCATTGGATGAATAACACAGCTTCCAACATCATGTGTGGTCACTACAACATGGAATAAATGAAGATGAGAGATTTCTTCCATGCATTTGTTGCCTAGGACCTTTACCCAGAGTCTTCCTAGCAAATTTCCTTTCATGCTCACTAACCAAGATGAGGCTACCTCCCTCCAATGTATGATTCATTGCAAAGAAAAACAAATGACTGTGATTGACTTTGAAAACTGCCACCTACTGCCTGGGGGATGTGGATGGAACCACCATTCCTGGGCCTCTATTCCATACATGCAAGGTGAACATCCTCCAAAAAGTGTGTCTCTGGAAGAATATTTGGAAAGTTAAAAAAATTCCTTTTATTCTCTGGTATTATCCATGTTTCCTTTAAAATCCAATTCTGGCCCAACATGAGATTTTTTGCTTGTAGGTAACCCTATCCAACATATTACAAAATATAATGTATTTATGTACTATTTAGATTACTTATATGCTGTGAAATAATTTGAATAATTTGTTTTGTGCTTAAAGAGGTCATATGTTCTTGTTCATAACAGTCTACAAACTTCAGGCATCCAAAGTTTGAATTTCATTTCTAGAACTATTAGTCTATTTTTAGGTCCTGAGACTGTCTTTTGGTTCTAACTCTATGTAGTTGGTTATATGTAAATTCAGTCTAAAGTCAGTGATTTCTTGTTCAAAGCTAGAATCGTTACTTTGGCCTAGCTGAGCTCTTCTGCTCTTACTTGTACTGAGGAGTTCACTGGAGACTTGCATCATTGAAACCTGATGCAGAGGCTAGCAGTGTGGAAGAGGGCTGGTCTGGACTTCTTAGGCCTCCTGCACTTTGGGTTCCCATAATGCCATTATCAACCAATGTCTTTGTGGTGGCTTTGGTCGGCGGTATGTTTGGCTCCAATGCAGCTCCAGCTTCTCTTCTTCCTCCATCCTTGGTTGGTGATGCAGCTGGTTTTACCCACTCTGGCAGCACACCCTTCTGGAATAGTTACCTCCTCACTTTGGATGCACATAAAGCTCATGAATCCTTACCACGCCTTTCTTGGATCTTCCTTTAATTGCAACAGAGGGGTGTTTCTTCATTTCTTAGGGCTGCTTGAAGAAGCTGGCATCTACTTGGTGACTTTAAAAACAGAACTGTATTATTTTCCCATTTCTGGAGGCAAGAAGTTGAAGACCAACAATGCATTGGTAAGTCCTTTCCAAGGCTGTAGGGAGAACCCTTTCTTGCTTTTCCCAGCGCTGATGTATCCAGATATTCCTTGGCTTCTGAATGCCTGATTCCAGTCTCTGCGTCTTTCTGCTCCTGGCCTTCTCTGTTCCCTGTCCTAGCATCTTCTATTCTGTCTCTTTTAAGAATATTTGCCATTGAATTTAGGGCTCATCCAAATAATCCAGGATGATCTCATCTTGAGATTCTTAATTATGACAGCAAAGACCCTTTTTCCAAATAAGGTCACATGCACAGCTTCTGGGATTTGAATATGGATATATCTTTTGAAGGGAAACCATTTACCCCACTGAGGGGAGAGAGTATGGAACCTACCTCATGACTATGTCAAGTGGCTTCCTCCAAACCCAGTGATGCAGGCCCACCTGCAGGGTTGCCTCTCTAAAGTTGCAATCAGGAAACAATTTTTACTCTTCTACTTCTTGAAAGATTTAGATCTGGTTCTCTCATCCTACCTCTCCCATCCCCACCCCTTTAGGATTCTGATCTAAGATTTCAAGGGACATGAACTCTATTCAGTTTCTTACTTTGTGATTAACCTATTTTGGCCCCTTTCCTGGCCTGCAATCCCCTCCCCCACAGATGCCACACTCAACCAAATGCTTTTTCTAGGGGAGGGTGGGAATGAGGTGAAAACCATCTCCACTTCTTTTCTTTCACATCAAAAACAGTACTTCTCTGGACTTCGCAATTTGGAGTCAGGATCTTTGCTGTGAGGGTGAGCCCTCTCCACTGCAATGGAAGTCATCAGGTTTAGCCTCCAGATAGGAGAAAAACCAACAGGAACAGGAATAAGTCCTCTTGACTGACACTTCATAACTCACCGGGCCCCACTTACCACTGAGAATTCTCACTCACAGCCACTCAAAGATGTTCTTCTTTTACCTATTCTAAGCACCTAGCAGTTGCTCTAAAAGCCTTTAATCATTTAAGTTACTTTCTTTGCCATTCGAATAGCCAAAAAAAATTTGTTTTTTGTGGTACTGAGAATTGAACTCAGAGGCATTAAATCTCCAAGCTACACCCCAGTCCTATTTTTTATTCTTTATTTTGAAACAAGGTCTCACTAAGTTGTGAAGGGCCTCACTAAGTAGCTGAGGCTGGCCACGAACCTACAATCTTCCAGTCTCAGCCTCCCAAGTACTGGGATTACAAGTACTGGGATTACGCCCGGCTTCACAAAGAACATTTTAATGTAACTCCATCAGATACAAAATACAGTGATTTGGGGGCTGATGGCAACTCAGGGACCGTTTATATTTTTCTGAAATAAATGAAACCTTTTCTATCCTTTTTGAGCATTTTAATGGTTTGTGCAAATTGCTACAAGGTTGATTTGGCTGCAGTTTATAACATAGTTGGTGAAAACTGATATGTCAGACATACAATAGGCACTTTAGCAAGAGAAGGGCAATTGAAAATTTGTTTCCAGGACCCCCAAATTTATAATACATGAACATTTAAAAATTCATTTTAAGAGATTTTTTTTGTCTCCTATCTCAGGACATGCCATTCCCCAATGATGGAAATGGGTAGGGGAAGAAGATAGCTATAAGGGCAGAGTTTTCCAGTATCCAAAAGAGACAATAGTTTGGGGATGCAATGGGAGACATCCTAGGAACCTGGAAGAGGTAGAAACTGCAAGGTGAGGGAGACAGCTGAGGATGATTTGGGGCTGTGCACAGGGGTGTGGAAAAGACAACAGCTCCTTGTATATTATCTGGGAGTGGAGGCAGTGTCCTACAGAGATCCCCCATACACTTTCCAAATCATCACAATTTAGCAGCTTAAACAACACAAATTTATTCTCCTGCCTTTCTGAAGTTTAGAAGTCTGATATAGAACTTATTGAGCTAAAACCAAGATGTTGGCAGAGCTGTGTTCCCTCTGAAGGCTCTAAGTGTGTCTTTTGTTGTTGTTGTTGTTGTCTGTCCCTGCTCCGCATGTCTGCCCACATTCTTTGATTCATTTACATTTCATACCTTCAAAACTACAACATGACTGTTCTCTGAGCTTCAAGTTCTCAAATCTTCCCGAGCACAGGCAGAAAAGGTTTGCTGCTTTAAGAACTTAGGTATGTAGCTCATCAAGGATAATTGCCCCATCTGAAAGTCCTCAATTTTACCACATTCACAAAATTCTCTTTGCCATATCCACATATAGACTATAAACACTTTGGGGGGCTGTTATTTTGCCCACTATGGATGGCATGAGTTACTCAGCCAAGGCGAGCAACAGGAGGCGGTCCCACCCACCTAGAGCTCCCCATCCTACATCATGTGAGATATTTCCTACAAACCTGAAGGGAGATCCTGTATCTGGATGTATTCATATGCCAGACAGGGAAAGGGTGAGGGGACTTCTGCCTTCTCCCCAAACACCTATGGCACCTTCATTATAAACTTCAGGGAAGCAGGGCAAGTCCATTTATTAAGAGGAGGCTTTCCTTGCCTGCTGGACTTCTCAAGTTGAGGTCCCAATGGATGAAGCTTTTGAGGCTACCTTTCCTAATGTCTATTGCAGGCACAACAACTTTAATTACACTTCTGAGTGCATGATATTGTTTGCTTACTAACTGTATCAGTTTCCCAGGGATGCTATAATAACAACATACCACCTACCGAGTGGCTTAACACTACTGCAATGTATTCTTTCACAGTTCTGGAGACTAGAAGTCTGAAATCAAGGAGTCAGTCAGGCGATGCCTTCTCTGAAGCCTTTGGGGAGGATCCTCCTCGACTCTTCCAGCTTCTGATGGTTCCAGGTGCTCCTGAGCTTATGACAGTATAGCTCTAATTTCTGCCTCCATCTCATACAATGTTCTCCCTGTATTCTGTGTCTTCACTTGGCTGTCTTTTAGGATGACAGTTATATCGGATTGAAAGATCATCTTGCTCTATCATGACCTCATCTTAACTAATTACATTCACAAAGATTCTGTTTCCAAAGATCATATTCTAGGGTGCTTGGGGTTAGGATTTCAACATTTCTTTTTTAGAGAACACATTTCATCCCATAAACAAGTAAGATGAATCTGCATAATACTACTTCCTATATTTGTATAGTCATTTTTTCATTTTCAAACTTTCTCTTTACCCTAATTCCAGAGTCAGGCTAGATCACTTCCCTTAATAATACTTTCCTGGTCTAATCTCACAGCCACATCTTCTATAAAAATGCTTTTACTGACATTTGACTCTCGAGTCTAGTTCATGTTTTTAAATCAACTTTCCTACTTTCTCTGATTTCACTCCCATTTTCTGGTAGCTGCATCCTTACTCCCTGCAAGTGGATCCATTCTGATGGATTGGCAGTAGATAAATAAATTGTAGTGTTGAAAAGCCCCGGGATGTTTTCAGGGCTCAGGGGGGAAGAGCATTATGTTTAGTTAGTTATGTCTACTATATGCTTAGTGCAGTGACAGGGTTATGGGATTTCCTGATTCTGGGCATTTAGGATCCACATGGCCTTGAATTTTGATTCTGGAAAAATATACATACCTGATTATTCCCTTCAAAATAATGCATTGAAGCCCTTGGGAAATGATGATGATGATGATGATGGTGATGATGATGATGATAAATAGCCAAATGTGTTGGCACATGCCTGTAATATCAATACTTGGGAGGCTGAAAAAGGAGAATGGCAGGTTTAAGGCCAGCCTTAGTAACTTAGCACTGCAATGGAAAATGATGAAAACTCTAAGAACTTACAAGCCATGGAAGGATGTTGTTGGCATGGTGCTGCTCATAGAATATAGCATTATAGAAATTACCAGATGAGAGGATGACCATTTTCCTAGTGTCTGAAACATTCTGAAGAAGTATTGGGCATGGTGGTGTACTCCTGTAATCCCAGTACTTGGGAGGCTGAGACAGAAAGATTGCAGATTCAAGGCTAGCCTCAGCAACTTAGCAAGACCCTATTTCAAAATGGAAAAATAAAAAGGGCTGGACATATACATATAGCTCGGAGGTAGAATGTCCCTGGGTTCAATTACCAGTACCTAAAACCAAACAAACAAAATAATAAATATCTATCACTTAACATTTTTAACATTTACTATATGTTAGATATTGTGATAAACTGTTAGTACATGCTAAGTTAATTTACTAGTTTAATATATAATTTTTTTTTGGTAAGTAGTATCATATTACTTCCACAGGTAAGAAAAATTAAGCATTAAAATTGTTATCCAGACTCCTGGAACTACTTGGTGTGGAGCTAGGCTTTATAGCAGGTTCTGACTCCAAAGCTTTTACAAAATTTAGGCTTCTGGACAATATATCTTAGCTCCAACCAGCCCCCTGGAGTCTCTCTCTTTTTTAATTTAAAAACTAATAAATTTTCATTTAGGGAATTTTACATGTTTGGATTCCTTCAGTCCATCAACATCATCTTGGTTCCTTCTAAAGTCAATCATCTAAATCTTCCCAAAGCTGAAGATTTATCTTCAGGATAGCCCTAAGGAGAGTGGACATTGGTTAAACTTTAAGATGTTACCAATCAGATTATATCTCCTCAGGGAAGCACAGCACAATTGAGTGACTATGGTGCCTTGTGGAGAACTTCAATCTTTGGTTACTGCTTTAAAAGCTCCTGGTTTCACAATGCCACAAGCCCTCTTTGAAATTACTTGTCTCTGGAGTCTCTTACTTCCCAGGGGGCACCCTTTATACTGGTCTATACATTATTATAGCCTTCATAAAATATAATCTCAGCATGTGTCATTAAGTCTTGAATAGGGCAAGTGACAGTTTCTTTCACTAGTAAACCAGCGTGTATGCTTTCATGCGTAATATGTTTTCTAAAAATGCATGTTTATGAAATCCACAGTTGAATGACTACTAACAACTTCCAATTTATATTTAAAATGTATTTTGGCAATAAGATTCCCTATTAATAACATTAAGTGAAACTGATATTTTATAAGGATAGCATTTACAAATCTATCATGGTCTGTCATAGATTGCAAATATTAGTTTTATATTCTGGGATTTTTTTAAAAACTTCCATGAATTATGGCATGACTAAGAAATTCTTCTCTCAAAAGTGTATGCTAAGTCATATGTTTACAAGTTAATCCTCAACTCTACTTTTACCATGGATATGCCTACCAAAGCTTAAGGAATCTGCTTAGCAAGCATAATGTTTTAGGGATTTTGAACACAAAATGGAATCTCATTTTGAGTTAACCTACTAAAGCCTCTTTCTGCCCTAGAATTTGTTAATCCCATAAATCAGCCAGTAGTTTATCATAGGAATTGAATTTGCATAAAATGCATGCTGACAAGAGCAATTGAAAAATAGATATGAGTATTCAACTGTTTTGGAAGGGAATACAAATCTGCCACTAACTGGCCATTTGGAGTGAGGTAACACAGACAGAAACATATAAAAGAAGTTAGTTCAATCTCAGCAAATGAAATTTTATGATTGGTGGGTCGATGCTCCACTACAGGGACTTCTGAAGAAAGTGGCAGTAGAGTCCTCGGTACATTGTTACAGGTTACAGTGTGCAAACCTCAGAAGGGAGATTTAAGTCCTGTGCAAAAACACCACCACATATTGAAAGTGTTCATAAAGCTAAGTTTGTTACAACTGGACTATTAACTGCTAGACAACAATGTTCTCATTTACAATATAAAAATAAATGGGTCATTTAAACTAGGTTACCAGAAAATCAAAATGGGAATAGGGAGTTTATGTGGAAGGAGAAAGGGATGAAGAGAACAATGCACCTGTGAGTGTTGGTGTCTGTAGACGTCTGCAAGATGGTGGGCTCAATACTTGCTGGCCTGGGCACTTTTGAGCAGACAGTCCACGTGGGGATGTGCATCTCTCTGGAGATGTGCTGTGTGTCTGCGGGAGCACACCATTCAGTCAAGATGGAAAATAGTCACAAAGGAACGCATGAAATAAAATGCACACTGAGGGAAGAGTTAGCCAGGGAAAATCTGGGGCATAATCCTTTGAATAAACAGCAATACGCGAGGTAGAATGATATTTAAAGTACAAAAGAGGTGGCATAAAGAGAACTGTAAGAAAATGTGTGATCTATGATGTTATTTGAGACTGCAGGGAAGATCTTCTGACTCTGAAAAATTTCTAAGAAATCCATATATTAAAGGAAACTATTATATTAATATCAATAATATCATTTGTATTATTTTATTACTAATAAAGATATAAATCCATGAGGTACCTTAAATCAAAAGAAGAAGCTGTAAATAATACTTGTGATCTATAGAAATTTATAAATACTAGTTTTTGTTTTTGTTTTTTTACATTGGGGATTGAACCTTGGTCCTTAGGGATGCTAAGTGTATACTCAAGCACTGAGCAACATTCCCAAGCCCTACCAACATATTATTATGATACTTATAACTCGTTCTATTTAATTAAAAGTGTAACAAACATCATTTAGATGGCATAAATTTTTCTAGCTTTTTTTTTTTTAGCTGAGAAAATAGTCTTGCTAGGATGTTGATGACAGTGAATATATAAAACTAAAAGTCATGGAAACCAAAAACATACAGATTTCAGAAGAAGATAAATAGAGAATATCTTGGGGTTAATATGCTGCTAATCAAAGCTTGAGCCTTAATAATTGGAAGTTTGATGAATAAGACGTATATGAAGGACAGTATTCATGGTGCTGAGACAGAAAAGGTGTGGACTGTCAAGAAACATTATGTTCTTGCATGGAACAAGCATTTTATAAAACCAACGAGGTCCATTTTTCATCCTGTTCTGCCCCTTTCACCCTTACCAAATGGATCCAAATACAGAACACCTATTAACTCTGTGATTCTAAAATAAGCATTGAGTCATCCTTTTTCTTCAGGTTCAATCAACTCAGCTTCTTAGACTTCTCTTGAGCCAGGAAGCTTTACAGGCATTCATCATTTCTGATTCATTCATTTCTTTTGTTCTGTATCTTAAAAGCTCAGCAGGTTTGGAATTGATAATGGAGTTGCAACCAGTTTCAGAAACAGTCAACAAGTTTTTCTTGAGCACAGGCCTGGTACACAGCACGATGCTGAGAGAGTACTGAGCCCGGCTGCCTTGCCTGGCCACAGAGTACAGAGCCAGCATAGGGTGGATGGAAAAGAAAGGGGCAATGTGGCCCTGACTTTCTGATTCTATGGCTGGAGAGCATTGCACCGGCCAGTCTCAAAGAAGCAGAAGGGCAAAAGCCCTGGTGAGTGGCTCCCCTGGACTGGTCACTACTCACTCATGTGCCCTATGGCAGCAAACTGTTCTCTTCTGCCAAATTCACTGGATTTCAAACTTCTAGCTCTCCCAAAATGTCTTTGGTCAATCCTATTGTCACTAGATAGGCTCCCGTTTGTTTAATTTAAAATGATACATAATTTTTAAAAAATCAAATAATTAACAAGGGGTTTACAGGGGAAAGTATATTCCTTTTTTTCCTTACTTTGTTTCCAATCCCCATCTTCTCAAGGGATAATCACTATCTCTACCCCTTTGTGTCTATAAACAATCTACTGCAATGAGTACCGGTATATATCTACACCTTTCCCTTTTTTTATTTTTTTATTAATTGGTGCATTGTAATCATACATGTTTGTTAGGTACAAGCTGATAAAGGCATATACGGACACATTTCTCATTTAACCCCTTCCCCGATTCCCACCCCACTCCCTCGCCCTCCCTTCTTCTCAAGTTCAGTTTAGTGATTGACTTTGATATATTTGTGACAGTACATCATGTGCATTAGGGTGTGCCCCCCTCTCCCCGTCCATCCCCTTCAGTTAAGTCAACTTCTTTGCTTATCTATCTAGTGTTTCTCCTTTTTCAGCTGGAGTCCCTCGTATGTCCCATCTTCTCCCTAGTATCCGAATATTAGTGAGAACATATGCTTTTTTACTCTTTGTGACTGACTAATCTCACTTAACATAATGTTTTCCAGTTGCATCCATTTCCCTGCAAATAACATGTTTTTGTTCTTCTTTATGATTGAGTAAAATTCCATTGTGTACATATCCCATAGTTTTGTAATCCATTCATCTGTTGATGGACATCTTGGCTGGTTCCATAGTTTGTCAATTGTGAATTGTGCAGCTATAAATATAGATACACATGCGTCGGTCTGATAGTTTGGTTTCCATTCTTTTGGGTAAATACCCAGAAGTGATATTGCTGGATCATATGGTAGTTCATTCCCATTCGTCTGAGGATCCTCCATACTGTTTTCCAAAGTGGTTGCACTAATTTTCAATCCCACCAACAATGTATTAGGGTTCCCACTTCTCCACACCCTTGCCAGCATTTGTTGTCTTTCTTGTTTTTTATGATTGCCTTTCTGATTGGAGTTAGGTGAAATCTCAAGGTAGTTTTGATTTGCATCTCTCTGATTGCTAATGATGTTTAACATTTCCTCATACATTTATTGTTATTTGTATTTCTTCTTTTGTGAGGTGTCTATTTAGATCCTTTGCCATTTTTGATTGGGTTATTTGTTTTCTTAGCTGTGATTTTCTTGAGCTCTCTGTATATCCTAGATATTAGTCCTCTATCAGAAGAGTAGCTGGCAAAAATTTTCTCCCACTCTGTGGGTTCTCTGTTGAGGTTCTTGATATAGTTTCCTTTGCTGCACAGAAGCTCTTCAGTTTAATGCAATCCCATGTATTGAGAAAGTTTTTACCTGTGCCTATGTGTTCAATTGTTGGTCCTAGCCCTCTTCAAGTAGCCACAAGGTCTCTGGCCTGACTTCCAGGTCTTTGATCCACCTTGATTTGTCTCTTGTGCAGGGTGACAAAGTGGGATATATTTCCATTTTCCTGCATATGGTTAACCAGTTTTGCCAACACCATTTGTTAAAGAGGCTATCTTGTATCCAGTGTATATTTTTGGCTCCTTTGTCAAAAATCAATTGACTGTAAGCACGTGGGTCTGTTTCTGAGTCTTCTATTCTGCTCCATTGGTATATGTATCTGTTTTTGTGCCAAAACCATGCTGTTTTTATTACTGTGGCCTTGTAGTAGAGTTTGAAGTCAGGTATTGTGATACCTCCTGCATGGTTCTTGTTGCTAAGAACTCCTTTGGCTATCCTGGGCTTTTTGTGTTCCAAATGAATTTAAGGACTGATTTTTCTATGTCTGTGAAGAGTGACCTTGCACACCTTTCCCTTTTTAATTCAATTGATAGAATTTACTTTTAGTATAGTTTTATATTTACATAATAATTAAACAAAGAGTACATATTCATATATTCATGCCCACTATCCACTCTTGTTCAATTTCACCTGTTATTAACATCTTGCATTAATGTGGTACACTTGTTAAAATTGATTAATACCAATGCATTATATTATATTATCCATAGTTTATATTATGGTTTACCTACCCTTTGTGTTTTATATTTCTAAGGATTTTGATAAATGAATGACAAGTATTCACCTTTATAATTTTTATACAGAATATTCTCATTTCACTGCCATGAAGGTCTCCTGTCCTTCACCGGTTGACCCTCCCTGCCTTATCTCCAAACTCATGGCAACCACTGACCTTTTTACTAGCTCTATACTTTTGCCTTTTGAAAATTTCATACAGATTGAGTCATATACTACATAAACTTTTCAGACCAGCTTCACTCTTAGCAATATGCGTCTCAAAGTTTCTTCACATTTTTTGTGGCTTGATGGCTCATTTCCTCTTATCACTGAATAATAGTCTATTTTAAGTATGTAACATAGTTTGTTTATCCACTTATACACTGAAAACTATTTGCATTGTTTCCAATTTCTGGCAATTATGAATAAAGCTGCTATAATTTTTTTTGTGGAAGTTCTTACGTGGATGTGTGTTTTTAAATCATATTTAAAGCATATTAAGAAAATGTTAAGCTTTATAAGAATCTCCAAAAAACCGAAGTGACTAAACACTTCTACCAGTAATAAATGAGTATTTCTGTTGGTCCACATTCTTACCAACATTTGGTGTTATCAGCTTTGTGGAATTTGACTATCTAATAAGTATATAGGGTACCTCATTACTGCTTTAATTGGCAGTTTCCTAATGACATAAGATAATGAATATTTTTTCAATATTTATTTGCATCTGATATTTTCTTTGGTGAGAGATCTGTTTAGGTCTTTTGCCTAAGTTTTAATTGAATTGCTTATTTTGTATCATTGAAATTCAAGTGTGCCTTGTATATTTTGGATACAAGTCTTTCATCGTATGTATGTTTGCAAATATTTTCTACCAGTCTGTGGCTTGTCTCCATATTCTCTAGCAATGTCTCTCATAGAACAGAAGTTTTTAATTTTAATAGAGCCCAACTTACCAGTTTTGTCTTTTATGTATTGTGCTTTTGGTATTGTATCTAAAAATTCATCTTTAAATTCAAGTTCACCTAGATTTTCTCCTAATCTTCTAGAAGTCTTCCAGTTCTGTATTCTTAATTTAAGACTAAAATACAATTTGAATTAATTTTTGTAGATGGTATAGAAGGCATAAGGACTGCCTCTAGGTTCTCTCTCTGTCTCTTTCTCTCTCTGTCTCTCTCTCTCTCTCTTTGCATAGGTGTGTCCAACTGCTCCATCATCACTTGTTAGAAAGACTATTATATTTCTACTGAGTTGCCTGTACTCCTTTGTCCAAGATCACTTCTCATGAGTCTGTTCTGGCTACTATTCTGTTCCATTAATCAATTTGTCTATTCATTCACAAATATCATGCTGTCATAATTGCTATAGTTTTATAATGTCTTCAAATTGATTAATGCTAATAATTTTGTTTTATTTATCTTTAGTATTGTGGTAGATGTTTTAAATCCTTTGCCTTTGACATAAATTTTAGATTTAGTTAGTTGATAATAATAAAACAGTTCACTGCAATTTTGTTCAGTGTTGTATAAAATCATTAAATCACTAGCTTTCTCTCGATTACTTTTTTTTTTTTTTTTTTTTTTTTTGCCGTACTAGGGATGGAACCCAGGAACATTCTACCTCTGAGCTACACCCCCAGCCTTATTTTTTATTCTTTATTTTGAAACGGGGTATCACTAAGTTACAGAGAGCCTCACTAAGTAGCTGAGGCTGGCCATGAACCAGTATCCTCCTCTCTCAGCCTCCCAAGTTGATTATTATTAATATTGTACATCTCTTTTGTTCCTTGTAATTTAGCCTATTTGTATTTTTATATCTTAAGTATATTTCTTACAGGTAGTAAGTATATTCTAGGGGAGTCTTGCTTTTTAAAATTCAGTTTGATAATCTCTGCCTTTTAAATTGTATATCTAAGTCATTTATATTTAAAGTATTTATATTATTAGTTTTTAATTTACCATATTGCTATTTATTTTCTATTTGCTCAATCTATTCTTTTCCCCCCTTTCTTTCCTGCCTTACTTTTTACATATATATATATATATATATATATATATATATATAGAGAGAGAGAGAGAGAGAGAGAGAGAGAGAGTATTTTTTTTCCAGTACTGGGGATTGAACCCAGGGGCATTCTACCTTCTACCACCGGGCTATGCCTCAGTCCTATTTTTTTATTCTTTATTTTGAAACAGGGTCTCATTAAGTTCCAGAGGGCCTCACTAAATAGCTGAGGCTGACCATGAACCTGGTTCCCCCCTCTCAGCCTCCCAAGTACTGGGATAACAAGCATGTACCACCACACCCAGATACTTTTTACATGTTTTAAATTTATTATTATTTAATAAATTTCTCATTTCTCTTTTCTCATTTCTTAGATAACATTTTAGAAAATTGTGTAGTTGCTTTGAAAGTTACAGTGTGGTCAAATTGTGGACCAGATATGGCCTGTAGCCTCTAATTATGTAATCCATGAGCCAAGAATAATTATTATATTTTTTAAGTGTTGTACAAAAAATATGCAACAGAGACTCTATGTGGCCCACAAAGTTTAAACTATTTAGTATATGCAACTTTATAGAAAAAATTGTGATTTATTTGTTAAACTAAGTTTATCCAATTTTAAAAATCCCTATTTTAATCATTATAGAATTCTTTCCAATATTCTACAGTTTTAAATTTTTTATTAAACAGGACTTCAGGAATTTGAGTTGTTATTGTTTTTTCTGAAGAAGTTGGTCTTGTATTTTCATTTAATTTTATGTCCTTTGCTAGCTTGCTATTACTGTTTTATTTTTGTTTATCTTGTAGTTAATTTAGGATTTAACTTATCTAATGACTCACATAGAGGTCAAGGAAAGAATCTTAAAAGCAGTGAGAACAAAAGAACAGGTAACATTCAGACACAAAACAATAAAAATTACTCCAAATCATGAGTTTCAGGAGGGATTGGTATGATGGATTCCAGATACCGAAAGAAAAGAATTCCCAACAAAATCAACTATATCCAGAAAAGACATCATTCAAAACTGATGAAGAAATAAAACCATTCTAAGACAAGCAGAAACTTAAAGAATTCATGAATAACAAGCCAGCACTAGAGAAAATACTTAAAGAAATAAAACACAAAGACGCAAAAAGGAGCAAATTCTGGAACCAGAGAAGAGGCAAACTCTACCAGATGGGCAAGGAAGCAAAGGAGAAATAACACTACATCAAATAGAAAATAGAGCTAAAAAATGACAGGAAACAAAAAGTGTATCTCAATAATAACACTGAATGTCAACGGTCTTAACTCTCCAATTAAAAGGTATAGACTGGCAATGTGTATTAAAAACATAACCCAACTATATGTTGCTTGCATGAAACTCACCTTACAGCCAAAGATATCCATATGCTAAAGGTGAAAGAGTGGGAAAAGACATACCATGCAAATAGAGACTGAAAACAAACAGGAGTAGCAACACTCATATCCAGAAAAACAGACTTTAAACTGAAACACATCAGAAGAGACAAAGCAGGGTGCTTCTTTTTAATAAAATGAACAATCCATCAAGAAGATATGATGACAGTAAACATACCCCAAACATGGGTGTACTCACTTTTCTTTGTTTTTTTTTTTTTTTGTTTGTTTTTTTTTCGGTACTGGGGATTGAACTCAGGGGCATTCTACTTCCAAGCTACACCCCCAGCCCTATTTTTTTTTTTATTCTTTATTTTCAAACCGAGTCTCACTAAGTTGCGGAGTGCCTCACTAGGTAGCTGAGGCTGGCCGCGAACCCGGATCCTCGGGTCTCAGCCTCCCCAATGCTGGGATTACAAGCGTGTGCCACCATGCCTGGCTGTGTACTCACTTTTCTAAAACAAACTCTCCGGGACATCAGGTCTCAAATATCCCAAATACACTAATATTGGGAGACTTTAACACACCACCCATGCCACTAGATCAATCCTCCAGAAAAAAGATGAGTAAAGACTCTTCAGACCTAAAGAACACTATAAACCAAATGGATTGAATAGATATATACAGAATATTTCAACCAGCAACAGCTGAATACATATTCAAGGAACCTTTTCCAAAATAGAATACACATTCAGGGAGCTTTTTCCAAAATAGACCACATCCTTGGCCACAAATAAAGCACCAGCAAAGTAAAAAAAAAAAAAAAAAGTAATATAATTCCCTGCATCTTCTCAGATCACAAAGGAATTAAAGTGGAAATCAACAACAGAAAGAAATTATGGAAATACATGGATACTGAATGATACACCCTTGAATGAATACTGGATCAGAGAATAAATAAGAGAAGGAATAAAAAATTTCTGGTATTAAATGAAGGTAGAGACATGACATACCAAAATCTATGGGAAACTTTGAACACATTGTTAAGAGGAAAACTTATAGTATTGAGTGCCCACATATGAAAAACAGAAACTCACCAAATAAGCAATCTAATGACACATCTCAAGGACCTAGAAAAACAGAAATAGTCTAATCTCAAATCCAATAGAAGGCAGGAGAACATTAAAATCAGAGCAGAAACCAATGAAATAGAGACTAAAAACAAATACAAAGGATAAACAAAACAAAAAATGCTTCTTTGAAAAGATTTACAAGCCCCTAGCCAACATAACTAAAAGAAAGAGAGAATCAACCCAAATTATCAAAATCAGAAATGAAAAAAAGACATCACCACAGATTGGGGAAATTCAGAGGAGCATCAGAAACTATTTTGAAAATTTATACTCCAATTTACTGGAAAACATGGAAGAAATTGACAGATTTCTAGAAACATACCAAGAGGATATAGAAAACTTAAACCAGCCAATAGCAAGCAAAGAAAGAGAAATAAAAGACCTGCCGTCAACGAAAAGTCCAGGTGCAGACGAATTTCCACCCGAATTCTATAAAGCCATTACAGATGAACGAAACTCACTACTTTACAAATTATTCCATGAAATCAAAAGATGGAATTCTTCCAAACTCCTTCTATGAGGCCAGTATCATATTAATACCAAAACAAAATATAGATACCTTGAAAAAAGGAAATTACAGACCAATATCATTGATGAATATAGATGAAAAATTCTAAAGAAAATACTAGTCATGCATATACAAAACCACATCAAGAAAATTGTACACTATGACCTAGTTGGTTTCATCCCAGGAATTCAAAGCTGGTTTAACATATGCAAATCAATACATGTTATGTACCACATAAATAGAACTAAGGACAAAAATCACATGAACATCTCAATAGATGCTGAAAAAGCCTTTGACAAAATCCAACACCATTAATGTTATAAACACTGCAGAAAGTTGGAATAGAAGGAATGTACCTCAACTTCATTAAGGCAATATACAATAAACACAATGCCAATATCATATTTAATGGGGAAAAACTGCAAAAATTCTCTTTAAAATCAGGAACAAGACAAGGATGTCCACTATCACCACTCCTTTTCAATATAGTCCTTGAGACTGTTACCAGAGCAATAAGACAAGAGAAGGATAGCAAAGGAATTCAAATAGGAAAAGAAGAATTAAAATTATATTTATCTGCAGATGACATGATCCTATATCTGGAAGACCTTAAAAAAACTCAATCAAAAGACTACTGGAGCCGATTCACAAGTTCAGCAAAGTAGCGGGATACAAAATAAAGCTAAAAAAGTCAGTAGCTTTTCTATATGCTAACCATGAATCCACTGAGAAAGAAATCAATTCCGTTCACAATAACCTCAACACCAATAAAATATCTAGGAATAAATCTACTCAAGAATGTAAAAGAGGGCCGGGCTTGGTGGCGCACGCTCGTAATCTCAGCATTTGGGAGGCTGAGACCAGAGGATCCAGGTTCGCGGCCAGCCTTAGCTACCTAGTCAGGCACTCTGCAACTTAGTGAGACCCTGTTTCAAAATAAAGAATAAAAAATAGGGCTTGGTGTATAGCTTGGAGGTAGAATGCCCCTGGGTTCAATCCCCAGTATCGCAAAAAAAAAAGGTAAAAGACCTCTACAATGAAAATCATAAAACACTAATGAAGGAAGGAAATTAAAGAAGATCTCATAAGATGGAAAGATCTCCCTTGCTCTTGGATAGGCAGAATAAATATTATCAAAATGATCATTCTACCAAAAGTGATCCTCAGAATCAATGCAATCCCTATCAAAATATGAAGGTCATTCTTCACAGACCTAGAAAAATCGGTCATAAACTTCATATAGAGAAACAAAAGACCCAGAATAGCCCAAGCAATTCTCAGCAATAAGAACCTTTCAGGAGATAACATAATTCCTGACTTCAAATCATACTACAGAGCTAGAGTAATAAAAACAGCATGGTATTGGCTCCCAAACAGACACACAGGAACAGGATAGAAAATACAGAAACAAACCCACACATTGTAACCAATTGATTTTCAACAAAGGTGCCAGATACATATGTTGGAGAAAAGAGAGCCTTTTCAACAAATGGTGTTGGGAAAACTGGTTATTCCACTGTAGCAAAATGAAACTAAATTCTTACCTCTCATGATGCATAAAAGTCAACTTGAGATGGATCAAAGACCTGGAAGTTAGACCAGCGACTGTGAAGCTACTAGAGAAGGGCATAGGTCCAACACTCCAACATACATATAGGCACAGGTAGAAACTTCCTCAACAAGGCCCCAAAAACTCATGAAATTAAAACAAGAATTAATAAGTGGAATGACATTAAACTAAGAAGTTTCTGCACATCAAAGGAAACCATAAAGAGTCTAAAGAGAAAGCCTACAGAATGGAAGATCTTCTCCTGCTATCCCTCTGATAGAAGACTAAATAAAACAAATAACCCAATAAATAAATTGGCAATTGAAAGAAGAGATACAAGTGACCACTTGATACATGAAAAAATTTTAACTTCATTAGTAATAAGGGAGATACAAATGAAAACTACACTGAGATTCTATCTAACCCCAATCAGAATGGCAATTATTAAGAAGTCAAAAGATAAATTCTGGTGAAGACGTGGGGAAATAAAGGCATAATAAAAATGTATATGTATTTAAAACTTAAAAATGTATATACATTAAACTAAGAAGTTTCAGCACTCTGAAGAAACCACCAAGAGTCGAAAGAGAAACATACAGAATGGGAGAAGATCTTTCCCTGTTATCCCTCTGATAGAGAACTAATATCTAGAATATACAAAGAACTTAAAAGACTCTACAGTAAAAAAAAAAAAAAAAAAAAAAAAAAAAAAAAAAAAAAAAAAAAAAAAAAAAAAAAAAAAAAAAAAAAAAAAAAAAAAAAAAAAAAAAAAAAAAAAAAAAAACCCAAGAGATATAAATGACCAATTGATACACAAAAAAATTTGCAACTTCATTAGCAATCAGAGAGAGGCAAATTAAAACTACACTCATAGACTCTCTCTGGTTTACATTAGGGAGAGCTCTTGGATCATGACTCTATGTTACCTAGGAAACTGCTCCTTTAACTTTTGAGTGTCCACTCACTTGCAGGCACTTAGGAGGAGGGATTGGGGAATTCTTATTTTTTCCTATCTTAAGTCTACATTCTTAAAAATATTTTTAAGGTTCTGACTGGGTTTCCTACCTCAGAACCCCAACATTGCTCCTGGTATATTCCAGCCCTGCCATGCCCACACCACTGCCAAAGTATCTGGCATGGTCCAAGTTCCCATGCATCAGGTCCTGTTTCTTTTAGTCTGTCCACCAGTTCTGTCCTCTTGGGATACATCCTGTTTATTGGAACTTTGTGAATAAAAGAAGCTTTTTTTGGCCCATGCATGTGTTTTTGGCTTTATGCCATGTGGATCTGACCTTACAAAAGCATCCGCCTCGTGCTGGCTCTTCCTCTGTTGCTGGATCCAGAAGTCTATTCTTGTCTCACTCTGTTTTTCACTAATCTGTTTTATATTATTTTTTCTTCAGAAAATCCTGATTTTTCTCTTTTGATGGTACATCCTAATCATGTGGGTATTGCCAGAATACTAAAAAGGTGTCTATATTTATATGAAGTCAGTTTCTCTTATGCATCAGTCCTGCCTGGATCCCCGAGTCTATGCCCCCTGGTGCACTTTGGGTCAAACACTTCAGTTTATTCTTCTGTCTCACACCATCAGCACTTCTATCTCCTGAAAGAATCATCTCCAGTTATCACCAGGAAGAAAATCACTGTCCTTGGTTTTAAAACCTAGATCTCTTCGACTTTTCCTTTTCTTAACAACTGAGCTAGCTATGCCTGGGTATGGTTTTTGGTTTCTTCAATATGGAAAAGTGATTTTCTCATGGTTCTACCTCCCCAGATATGAGCAGATAACTTTGCTAGCCCAGAGGTCTCCAGAGAGATATTTAGGATAGTCAAATTAGTGTACCTTTACAACTAATTATCTTTAAACATTTGGAATTTAAAACATAAATAGTTTAACCTGTATTTTACTACAATAAAATTGGTGGTCATATTGGAAAGGTAATTATGCAAAGTTAACATGACCACATAATTTTATGTGCAGTGTGAACAGAAAAGGAATTTAGGTTATTAAACAATAACAAAGTATTTACTTCATATGTAAAGAAGACTTTATGCATAAGAATTTTTACAGAATGGGCTTACGCATCTTTAAGTTTCTTGCCTTGAGAATCATGGGCAAATGCATCATAGAGTAGGAAGATTTGAGGTGGTTGGCCGTCTATACCGTAAAACCCCATTTCTGAAAATTATTCTCCTTAAGACAGAAATATACCATTGGAATTAAGAAATCCCAGTCTCTTACCTGGGACGTGTTGGAAAGCAATCCATTTCTGTAGGAGTAGATATCATTGTTCATCACATGTCCCAGAAGACATTAAAGCCATCCTGGAGTCTGAAAAAAAAAAATCAGCTGATACTCTTGGAAGTATAAGAACAAGTGATCATGATGTCCTGGGGAGCAGACAGTTACTGATTCCTGTGAAACCTAGCTGCCTTCTCCATCTCAAGTTCCAGGGAAGGACCTGGTGTTCCCAATATTCCACTGTTGGAATACTTAGCTATGCTAAGTGGGCTTCTGTAGCTCACAGTTACGTGAGTCTTGATTCAGAGAGAAGTAAGCTACAATATCTGGAACAGTTTAGGAGAAACCAACTGAAAAAAGAGGGAATGAGAAACAATAAAGCTCTTCTGCTCCTCATAGGAGGAAAAAGTTTTGTACTTAGCCAAGAGTTAAAATGCATAGGTACATTTATCTTACACAGGACTCCTGTCCTATAAATTGGTAAAGATAATATTATAAGTAAAAGGTATAATATCTTAGTATGTTCTCTTCCTACTACAAAAATTCCAGTAATTTAAAAATCATTTGAGAGCCGGGCGTGGTGGCGCACGCTTGTAATCCCAGCATTCGGGAGGCTGAGACGGGAGGATCCGGGTTCGCGGCCAGCCTCAGCTACTTAGTGAGGCACTCGCAACTTAGTGAGACCCTGTTTCAAAATAAAGAATAAAAATAGGGCTGGGGGTGTAGTTCGAAGGTAGAATGCCCCTGAGTTCAATTCCCAGTACTGCAAAAAAAAAAAAAAAAAAAAATCATTTGTTTACTGAAGACTTACTATGTATGCCTTTGCTATCCTACTTAAACTTCCTAACATAGGACTAGCTTTAGAATATGAATTGGCAACAAACTTTATTTCTATTTTATTTTATTTCTATTTCAGGGAAAAAGGAAATATATAATATTGCCTCTATGACCCCTTTCCTCTTCTAACTATAATATATTTGGCTTTGTATCTCTTAAACTGAAATGACCAAATACTCTATTTGTAGCCTGGCCATCGTAATGTTCAGGGGTTGATTTCATGATGGGCTTATGTCCCAGTAAGCCCCTGATAATTTGAAAATATCTTAAATCTAAATGTATTTAATATACCTAACCTATAAATCATTCTGGATTATCAACACATACACTGTAGAATAGCGGTTGTTTCCCTTACTGAGTGTATGGCTGACTGTGCTCTGTGTCTTACTACTGCACCCCACATCAGAAGAAAATATTTTGCCACATATCACTAGCCCAGGAAGAAGATAAAAGCTCAAAACTGGAAGTAGTTTCTATTGATTACATATCACTTTCACGCCACCATAAAGTTGAAAATCATAAAGGAAATCACCATAAGTCAGGAACTATCCATACAATGAGGCCATTATCTTCCTAATTTCAGGCAATATACTTTAACTAATTAATTAGTGAACTTATAATTTGATAAAGATTTAGTTAATATCTTCTATGTAACAGATATTCTGCCAAGTGCTAGGGGAGTACAAGTGAATAAGAAGTTGTGGTAGAGGATACATATAAACAGGCAGGTATTGTTGCAGAGGTCAGAGCAAGGAACTGAGGGTACATTCAGGGGGAAATCAGAGGGAGAAGTCTGGGCTGTATCTTGAAGGCTAAATAGAGGAATGATAGGTTTAGTACACATGTGCAAAAGCACAGGTCTTTAGGAATTTACAAAGCAGCAGTTCTTTGTAGCTGGAGTATGCATATGGTAGGAAAGAAGTCCTACATGGAAGTGAGAATATTCTAAATAAGAAAGATGTGTATCTATGTTTATAGCTGCACAATTCACAATTGCCAAACTATGGAACCAGCCAAGATGTCCATCAACAGATGAATGGATTACAAAACTATGGGATATGTACACAATGGAATTTTACTCAGCCATAAAGAAGAACAAAATCATGTTATTTGCAGGGA
>PVLC010026511.1:0-22566 GCA_004027655.1 Graphiurus murinus | reverse complement strand
AAAAAAAAAAAAAAAAAAAAAAAAAAAAAAAAAAAGAAGTCAGTTCTTGGAAAGTTAAATGAAATTGAAAGATAAAAAGAAAGCACAACAGCCAATATAAGGGATGAAAAATGAGATATCACTACAGAGCCTATGGATATTAAAAAGGATAATAGAAGAGGAATATCAGCTGGGCGTAGTGGCGCACACTAGTAATCCCAGTACTTGAGAGACTGAGACCGGCCATCGTCAGCTACTTAGTGAGGCTCTCCAGAACTTAGTGAGACCCTGTTTCAAAATAAAGAATAAAAAATAGGGCTGGAGTGTAGCTCGGAAGTAGAATGCCCCTGGGTTCAATCCCCAGTACCGAAAAAAAAAAAAAGACAAAGAGGAATATCAACAACTTTATGCCAATAAACTCATCAGCTTAGAGGGAATGGATAAATTTCTTGAAAAACACAATTTACCTCAACTGACAGAAGTAATGAGAAATACCCTGTACCTATTAAATGAATTTAATTCATAATTGAAAAGCCTCCCACAAAGAAATTCTAGGTGCAAATGATTTTAGTGATGAATTATATCAAATATATAAGAAATAGCACCAATTTTTCCAGACACAGTGGTGTACACCTATAATTTCAGATACTTGGGAGGCCGAGGCAGGAGGATTATAAGTTAGAGGATGGCATAGACAACATATCAAGACCTTATCTCTAAATAAATAAAAAAATAAAATACCAAACTTACATAAAGTCTTTCAGAAAACAGGACAAGGGAACAAAGTCCCAACTCATTTTATGATGTCATCATACCATAATATCAAAATCAAAGCTTCTACACAATAAGAAAATTACAGAATGATATCCCTTATGAACATAAATGCAAAAAAATCTTTAACAAACTATTATTAAATCTGTTCCAGCTATATATAAGACAACTAACATCTCAGACTAACTGAGGTTTATCCCAAGAACACAAAGTTAGTTCAATATTAAAAGAATCAAACTATTTTTTCACATTAACAGAATACAGGAGAAAAATCATATGATAACATCTCAGTAAATTCAGAATAAACACTGACAAAATTCAATATCCATCCACAAAAGACTGTTATAAGGGTCAAGTGAGGGGCTGGAGATGTATCCCAGTGGCAGAGTGTTTTCCTTGCAAGCATAAGGCCTCGAGTTCAATTCTCAGCACTACTGCTGGGGAAAAAAAAAGGGTCAAATGAAATTATGTACTCAAAAATATGCTATATATACATAACATGTTTTTCTTTTTTCTTGTAATCTTTCTTCTCTGACACCCTGAGACTTACAGGCTCCTTTTTTTTTTTTTGGTGATGGTACTAGGGATTGAACCCAGAGGCAGTCTACCTCTGAGCTACACACACAGCCCTATTTTATTTTATTTTGAAATAGGGTCTCACTAAGTTGTATAGGGCCTCACAAGGTTGCTAAGGCTGGCCACAAACATGTGATCTGCCTTACAGGCTCCTTTCTGACAAGGACTTCTTAGGTCCTGGACAACACACTTCTCAATTGCCTTGCATGGCAGACTATGATGAAACAATAACATACTACATTGCCACTGGTTCTGGGTTGAGTGAGTGCTCTATATGCATTGTTTTTACTTTATCCTCCTAGCAATATATGAGGAAGGCACTAATATTTTTCTCCACTTTATAGACAAGAAGATGAAGATTAGAGAATGCATTGCTCAAGATCTCATATAGAGCTTGTGACAGAGCCAGGAACCCAGCCATGGACTCTAGAGTTGTTTTTTTGTTTTTGTTTTTGTTTTTTTGGTGTGTGTGTGTGTGTGTGTGTGTGTGTGTGTGTGTGTGTGTGTGTGTTACTGGGATTGAACCTAGGGGCATTCTGTCTCCAAGTGACTCCCAGCCCTATTTTTTTTTTTTTTTTTTTTGAAACAGGGTCAAATGGGAGTCTCACTACTTGCTGAGGCTGTCTTCAAACCTGCAATCCTCCTGTCTCAGCTTCCCAAGTACTGGGGTTACAGGTGTATGCCACCATTCTAGGCTAGAGCTCTGTCTTTAAAACCCTATTCAGAAGCCAGGCTTGGTGGCACATGACTGTAATCCCAGTACTTGGGACACTGAGACAAAGGGATCACAGGTTCCAGGACAGCCTCAGTAAGTAGTAAGACTCTCATCAACCTAGTGAGACCCTGTTTCAAAATAAAAATAAAAAATAGAGCTGGGGGCATAGCTCAGAGGTAGAATACCCCTGGGTTCCATTCCCAGTACCCCCAAAAATGAAATAAAATAAAACCCTGTGCAGCCTGGCGTGGTGGCACATGCTTGTAATCCCAGTACTTGGGGAGACAGGAGGATCACAGGTTCATGGCCAGCCTTAGCTACTTAGTGAGGCTCTCTGAAACTTAATGAGACTCTGTTTCAAAATAAAGAATAAAAAATAGGACTGGGAGTGTAGCTCAGAGGTAGAATGTCCCTGGGTTCAAGCCTCAGTTCCACAAAACAAACAAAAAACCAACCAAACAAAAAAAACCTATGTTGCCTTGCCTCCTGCAGCCTTATTTGGGAAGGGTCCTAATGAGTTGGTTTCTGCTCTCCTGTACTTCCAGGGAGGCCGGGGACTGGACTTGTATCCCCTTTTCCTTCATTCGGAGCACAGTACTAACATTGCATTAATAAACTATATTGATTTTTAAATCTCAATTAACAAGTTAAATTATCAAAGTGATACACATTCACATTAAAAAACATTTAAACCATGATGATGTAGGATAAGGTAAAGAATCTTAGTCTTCTTCTCTAGTCACACTGCCTGTACAAGATCATTGTCAACAGTCTATGTAATCTTCCAGAAAATTTTGTATGTATATGCAAATATATTTACACATGTATTCTTAAAGTAAGCAGATGGGTCTCTATTCCTGTAACTTGCTTTTTTTTTTTCTTTTTTTTTTTTTTTTCAGTGCTAGGGATCTAACCCAGGGCCATGCTAGGCAAGGACGACTCTACCACTGAGCCACACCTTCAGCTCCTGTAATTTGCTTTTTTATTTAACAAAATTCCTTGGAGAGCTTTCCATAACAATAGATGAAGGCTTATTTCATTCTTATAATTTTTCAATAATATACTGTTTTAAATTTGCTTTTGATCAGCAAATAAAAATCATATATTATATACAGCATATTTTGCAATATATACACATTGTGGAATGGCTAAAATGAGCTAATTAATATGGGTTGCCTCACAGATTTATCATTCTTTGTTGTGAGAACACTTAAAATTTACTTTTTGCCATGCATTGTGGCAAATACCTATAATCTCAGTACTTGGGAGGCCAAGACAAAAAGATCGCAGGTTCAAGGCTAGTACACAGTAACTTAGTGAGATTGTTTCAAAATGAAAAATAAAAAGGGCTGGGGGTATAACTAAATGGTAGAACCTCTGGGTTCAACCCCCAGTACCATATACACACACGCAAAAAAATTGGCATCAGTTAGTACTCTCAGAACAGTTTATAAGAATGCCTATTACCCTGCATCCCACTATTTCAAAACTTTGAGATCTCTTTCACCTACAGACACTTATGGGATGCCTTCTGTGTGCTTTAGACATGCACCAGGCTCAGGGATTTGGAATGCATTCAGTGTAGCTGGAGGAAGATTTGTTGGTGAATTGCCATTCCTTTGGGACTGAGAGCTTCTACTCTTTTAGAAACTGAAACTGCAAGCTGGTGAGGTATTTAGTTTCAATTTAGCTTAATGGAAACCTGTTAGTGAGTTTTAAAATAAGGACCAAGACTACTGAAATGGTAAACGAAGTCTCCTGGGCCCCAGGAAGGAGGATACAATGTCTGTGGGTTTGCAATGCTTCAAAGAGCCCCTCTTTCCAGGAACAATCATGTTTCAGCATTGAATTCTTCAGTGGAGGTGTGAACTGCTGAAGACTCTAGTCATCCCTATGGCTGGTGCTTCCTAGTAATTAAAAAGCCACACGGCACAGCAGGGTCCAGAAATGGGAATGCAAAGATGCCAGCCATCTTTTACTGGGCATGAACTCTTGCCAGGCACCACACTGTGCACTTCGTGTTCATACACTCATTTACTCATGACAAGCCTGTGATTGCCTGACGTGGGGTCATTATGATGCTCAGGGTTGAGTTGTTGTTGTTGTTGTTTGTGGTACTGGGGATTGAACCCCTTGGCATTCTACCGCTGAGCTACACCCCTAGCCCTATTTTATTTTTTATCTTGAAACAGGGTCTCATTAATTTGCAGAGGGCCTCACTAAGTAGCTGAGCCTGGCCACAAACCTATGATCCTCCTGTCTCCGCCTCCCAAGTACAGAGATTACAGGTGTATACTGCCATGGCTGGCTGAGGCCCTGGGTTCAATCCCCAGTACAAAACACATACACAAACTTGTTTACAAAGTGACACATGCCTATAATCTCAGTACTTAGGAGGCTGAGACAAGAGGACTGCCGTTTCAAGACAAGTCTCAGGAATTTAGTGAGAATCAGCAAATTAGCAATACCATGTTTCAAAACAAAAAATTATAAAGGCTGGGAGTGTAGCTTAGAGGTAGAATGCCTCTGGGTTCAACCCCTAGTACAAAAACAAACCCTAAAAAAACAAAAACAAAATACCCCTTTAAGCTGAGCATGGTGGTGCATGCCTGTAATCCTAGTATTTGGTAGGTTGAGACAGAGGACCATAGGTTCTGGGCCAGCCTTAGCAACTTAGTGAGGCCCTCAGCAACTTACTGAGACCTTGCTTCAAAATAAAATAGGGCTAGGGGTGTAGCTCAGAGGTAGACTGCCCCTGGGTTCAATCCTCAGTACCAAAGCAAACCAAAAAACAAAAGTACCCTTCCATTGACTATATAATTTGATGTGAACAATTCTCAGTAGCCTTGTCTTTAAAATAGGAACCATTTTACCTATTTTTCAGGGAGGCTCTGAGGATTGTATATAACGATTGAATAATGTATAGCAGAGTGTCTGGTCACTAGTGAATACAGCTGAGTGGTCACTAATTTGCAGCTAGGGATGATGATAGTGGTCATCTGGCTCTGCCTGCCCCTTCCCCTCTCCTCTCCCTTTTACAGATTGTACCAGGAGAACAGACTCCAAACATCTACTCTCATTATATAACTGCTGTAAATGAGAATGCCTCATTAGCTGTCTCATTCTCTCCTCAGCTTTCCAGACTTCTTTGGATCCTACTCTCTGCCCTTTGGCTTCCTCCAGTGTCCTAGGATAGACTGAGTGGGGCTGCACTGAGGACTGCTTATGGAAAGGGACGGTCCTGAGGGCTGGGCGAGGCTAGGAGGAATGATAACCTAAAGTTCATCACAAAGCCAAGGAGGTGATCCAGGACTATACTTGAGAACAAAGCGGTTAGAGGCCCATAGAGGCAGCATCTTAAAAGGGTAGACGAGCTCATGCAGAGGCTGGCCTGACAGAAGTGTGTTAACTGTGGCCAGACATCATGGCTGGTAGTATTAAAGGAAGGAGGCAGGATACTTGGCATAGAAATCAGATGACTCAGGAAGGAAGTCCTGTGAACCTAGGGAAAGAGAGGAGACATTTTAGGTGGTCAAGCCCCTCCTAGGTTCCTAGGTCAGCCCCAGGCTCCAAGCCATATCTGACAACCAGACATACAGGCTCAGTCTCCCTGCCTACATGGTTCTTTCCTGTGTAAACTTAGGGAGAATTGTTAGTGACTGAGTAAGGCTGTGGGAGGCAAAGAATAGGAAAGAGGTGGATGGTGCTTGGGCTTCATCTCATAAGTGACAGGGTATTCTTGGAGGTCTTAAGTCAGAAGAGTGACATGATCAGATGTATGTTTTAGGAAGTTTGTGTTTTAGATAGTGATTAAGAGTTGGTTTTCAAATCCCGGTCAATTTCAGGTCAGTTGCTTGATCTGCTTGATGCATCAATTTCCTTATCTATAAAGTGGGGGTAAGCTGGGCATGGTGGCACAGCCTGTAATCCCAGTACTTGGGAGGCTGAGACAGGAGGATCCTAGGTCCAAGGATACACTCAGCAAGTAGTGAGACTCTCAACAATCTAGTGAGACTCTGTTTCCAAATAAGAAATAAAATCAGGCTGGGGATGTAGCTCAAAGGTAGAGTGCCTCTGGGTTTAATCCCCAGTACCACAAAAAAAAAAGTAAAGTAGGGGTAATGATAGCTCTGAAGTCATAGATGATTGTAAAGATTAAATGAGATAGTATACATACATAGCTTAGTAGATAACTAGCCCAAAGTAAGTACTCACGAGCTAACTGAAAATGATGATAATAATATAATCGTCACAGTGTGCAGAAATTGGAGACAAGAGATCAAATGTGGTTAGGCAAGATAGTAAGGGCTTAAATTAGGGGGGGTTGTAAATGGAGTGGGTAATTATGAATATTGAAGAAGTAGAATTGTTGACTTTGAAATATAATGTTAATGAGAGAGTGAAGATAAGGCAAGCATCTTTGATGGCTCCCAGTTTCCAACCGAGATGACTAAATGGATGTGGTGGTGCACTTGAATGAGATAAGGAATGCTGGAGGAGGTGGCAGTTTGGGATGAAAAAAAGAACATAATGAGATTGATTTTTAAGATATTGAGTACCCTGTGCTCATGCTTAAACTACAGAAATGGGTTTGAGCTTCGTCATAAGATAGAAGACGAAGCTATGGGTGGGGAAAGGAGGACCCAATGGAAGACTGTAGAGTAAGAGGACCAGAAAGTCAAGCACATACCCCTGGAGAGAGGTCAAGGATATTGAGATGGCATCATTGGAGAGATTGGTGACATGGAAATGAAGGTGAAGTTTCAAAATGGAGGAAGGGAGAGAACTGAGAAGTGACCACTAGCCAGCTGAGTTGTGAGCAGTGACCTTTATAACAGTAGGTGAACTCCATCCAAATGCTAGGCTCTGGATAGTGGTCCACAGATGAATAAGACACAGTTACTGCCCTCAGGGTGCTCACAGTGAACTGTAACAATGCTCAGCCATGAAGGAGTTCAGGCTGGGACATCTCTTGTCCCATTGATCACCAGGGTTAAGTTGTCTTCTGTAGTGGACCGGGTGGGTTTCTTCTTCCTGCCTTACTCCTTCATAGACATCCTCCCTTGGAAAAATAGAATGACCTAAGAGAAAAGGGCCTCCTTTGGCCAATTGCATACAGTAGTTCTCCCTTGCTGGAATTTTCAAGCCACCTCTCATATGTCCTGCAGTATTATTCTTCTTTTCATAGTCCTATTCCCTTTTGTAGACCAAAACCCAGAGACAATAGAATGTCTATTTGAAGATAGACAATCATCTATAATCTCACAACAGTCAGTACTTGTGATGGTGATGGAAGGTGGAAGGAAGTCTGCTTAAACTGAGAAAAGAAAGAGCAGAGAGAGGTAGGAGAAAGGCACTAGTATGTGAGGAGTTAGGTAAAGGATTAGCAGAAGTTAGTTGGGTAGGGTTTTGTTGGACAGAGGTAGCAGGAGCAGGAAGAGGAAAGAGAAATATGGTATTCTTGGCATGAGGAATAGTAAAAGCAAAGGTGGAGAGGTGAGGAGGCCTGGGCCAATCTCAGGGATAGAGTAGCCTTGCTGGATGGCTTGTCAAAGTCCTAGCACGTGAAGGGTGGGAGAGCAGGCTGGAATGGAGCTTGGGGCCAGATGATGGAGTTCTCAGGGCTCAGCGAGGGAGCTTGGGCTTTCTTCTGTGGTTTGATGGCTTCTGCAAGGAACCATCAAAAACTTTTCAGGAATTCAGGCTTGTCTGTCTCAGGCTTCTCCTTTCTGGACGACCAAGGGCCCAAAGTGGCAGCCTGACATTCAATCTCCTTTGCCATGGTTGGGAAGTCAGGGCTGTAGCTGATTTCATTGGCCTGTTTTGCATTTATTATAGTGTGGCTTTTATAGTGTGTTAATTGAAATATTTCCAACTGCCAAAAACAATTACACTCAAATTGCCTTGTCAGTTCTTTTATTGCCAGATAAATGTTTTACAGACATATTTACAGGGGGCAGTGGTAACTGGATCTCGTTTTCTATTTAAGGCTGGTGGTTTGTGTTGGGAATGGCCCTCCAGTGCTCTGTTGTGGGCTGGAAAGCTGTTGGACATTGTGACGCTTCCATCCCGTTACCTTAGGGATCAGAGACTCTTCAAAGGAAAGAGTTTTCTGGCTCATGTGGCAAAGCCTCAGAGAAGGGTTCCCATTGCTGGAAACCTTAGCAACCTGGCAAAAATCTGATTCCTGCTGCCTGCTCTACCAGCAATGATTCCAGCCCAAACTGAGACATGCTTTTCTCTTCCCTTGAAATCCCTTTTCTCCCTCCCACCATCAAAGCCTCTCCCAAAGACCTTATCATTGTAAGAGGTAAAAGAGCCCAGGTAGTCTAACTCCTTCACTTTGCATTTGGGAAATCAAAGCCCAGAAACTTCCCCATCATCACACAGGTGGTCAGTGGCAGAGCTGGAAGCAGAGGTCTCTTTCCATGTGCATTCTACCACCAAACATGTTCCCCTCCTTCTGAGCTCTAGGACGACTTCTCCTGAGGGCCCCTTTCTCACATCTCCACCTCCACTAAGCCTCCTCAATGCCTTTTTGTTCAATATGCACTGTGAGATTTTTTGTTTTAACATTTTATGATCTTGTCATTGTTCTTCTGCCTTTTTTTTTTTTTTTTTTTTTTTTTTTGCGGTACTGGGGGTTGAACTCAGGGGCATTCTACCTCTGAGCTACACCCCCAGCTCTATTTTGTATTCTTTATTTTGAAACAGGGTCTCACTAAGTTGCGGAGGGCCTCACTAGATAGCTGAGGCTGGCTGCAAACCCGGATCCTCCGGTCTCAGCCTCCCAAATGCTGGGATTACAAGCGTGCGCCACCACACCCGGCTTCTGCCTTTGTACATACTGTTTTTACCTCAAAAAATATCTTCTCCACCTAGATAATGTGTCTTGTCCTTTGATACTCAGGTAAGAAACTGCCACCTCTGAAAGCCTTTCCTCAGCACCCCAGGCTGGATAGGCACCTCCCTGTACTTCTGGAGCCCCCTGTGTGTGCAGATTGCACTGTTGGCACAGAGCCAGCTTTCAGGGGAGCATATGCTGAGTAAGTGAGTGACTGATCACGCTCACCCATCCTCCACAGATCCTGAACAAACTGGGATAGGGACCTCATCTTTCTTTCTCTTTGTCTTTGTCTCACTGCTTAGGTTAGTGCCTGACACTCAAATAGATGTTCCCCAAATATTTTATTTATCAAGTTGAATTGAGCATGCTGCTTGAATTAGTCAGCTTTTCATCACTAAAAAATACCTGAGGCAGGCAACTTTTGAAGAAAAGGGGTTTACTTTAGCTCACAGTTCTGGAGATTTGAAGGCATGGATCCTGCAACAGCTCAGCTCTGGTGAGGACCTCATGGCAGATGGTGGAACTTGTGCAGGAGGAAGGATCAAGTCTTGAACCAGGAAGCAGAGAGAGAGAGAGAGAGAGAGAGAGAGAGAGAGAGAGAGAGAGAGAGAGAGAGAGAGGCCAGGCTTGCTCCTTTTATAACAGCCCTCCCAGAGAACTAGCAGGTCATAGAACTACCACCCGGGGACCAGGCCTCCAACACGTGAATCTTGAGGGGACACTCAAACCATATCCCAATTACATTTCTGCCCTTTGGAACATAAAATTTTTAGCATGTCAAAACTGGAAGGTCATCATGTCTCATCCTATACATTTTACTGATGAGGAAACTAAAGCCCAGAGAAGAAAAACTCTTTTCCCAGGATTATGATGACTACTAGGTTTAATGGCATTCATTTAATTATTCTATAAATATTTTGAACATGTTCTGAGTGTTGTTCTGGATGCTGTGGGTATAACAGTATGAAAAGGAAATATAGAGCCGGGCGTGCTGGCACATGCTTGTAATCCCAGTACTTGGGGGGCTGAGATAGGAGGATCACAGGTTCAAGGACAGCTTCAGCAAGTAGTGAGATTCATCAATCTAGTGATCCTGTTTCCAAGTAAGAAATAAAATTGGGCTGGGGGTGTAGCTCAAAGGTAGAATGTCTCTGGGTTCAATCCTTAGTAACACACACACACACACACACACACAAAGGAAATATAGGACCTGCTCATAGGGATCTTATACTAATTCCAAACAATCTACTTTCAAGATCCCCTTATTTCCTAGTATGGAGCTGAGCTCTTAGCATATGCATTGAAAATATTTGTTGAACTAGTTGCAATTATGAAATGTCCAGTGATAAGTTCCCTGGTTACTCTTTGTAGGTAGTCCTACTGATGCTGAAACAGGGTTGCCTCAGATCCAGGACCACTGAGGCTGGGCCAAGCTGCACATGTTGCCACCGAGAGTGGTGCTGGGAACGTTCCTGAGATGTGGAGAAGCTCATGTCTTTTGTCTGTGAGGTCCTCGGGTGGAAGCCTCCCGTAATACCACTGATGATATTCCGAAGTCAATTTGCTAATGACTTGCCTTCTTTTTCTTTTCTTCTTTCAGAGCCTCAACTTGGGTAGAGGAACCAGGAAGAGAGTAAGTGCCGAGAACTCCAGTTTCTCAGAAAGATTCTTTTTTTTTTTTTTTGGCAGTACTAGGGATTGAACTCAGGGGTGTTCTACCTCCAAGCTGTACCCCCAGCCCTATTTTTTATTCTTTATTTTGAAACCAGGTCTCACTAAGTTGTGGAGTGCCTCACTAGGTAGCTGAGGCTGGCTGCGAACCTGGATCCTCTGGTCTAAGCCTCCCAAATGCTGGGATTACAAGCATGTGCCACCACGTCTGGCTTCAGATAGATTCTAATGGCAGTTTTTCTTTTTTCTATTGAAAATATCATTCATACATTTTTAGAAAATTCAAACAAGCTAGAAGAGCATGAAAATTACTTTTAAATCTACCACCCTGGGATAACCTTTTAGTTAAAATATATGATGTTATATCCTCCTGGATATTTTTATGCATATATAAAAATTATATGTGTTTATTTTTAAGTGGAATCAAACTGCATATATTGTTTTATAACATGTTTTTCACATAAAATACTTAGAGTATCTTTCATTGCTAATAAATATACTTTTATAGCATCATTTGAAATCACCACATAATATTTTACCATGTGTTCCTTAAGGCCATACCATAATTTGTTCAACCCTGTCCCATTGTTGGATATTTAGATGATTCCTCTTTTTCAGTATTATGATCAATTCTCTAATGAACACTCATACACTGAAATCTTTGGGCAAGTCCTTGCTTATTTCCTTAATATAATTCCTACACAGAAATTTGGGTCAAAGAATATAAATGGCTATTAGGCTTGGATAAATATATTCAAATTACTCTTGAGAAAGGTTGTGCTAATTTATGGGTACCTGCTTCCTCACAACCTCGTTAGCACTGGGTGCCAGTTTTGTTTTGTTGCTTGTTTTATGGTTTTCCAGTTTAGTAGTGAAAAAAATTTTATTTTGCAATATCTTTGATTACTAATGAGGGTGAACATTTTTTAAAATATGCCATGACCACTTTGGTATAGTGTTTGTCTATCAGAGAAGGCCAACTTCTAGTCTTCAATTTTTGGCTTAAAGTAACCAAGTACAAGAGAGTATTGATTTAAGTGTAACTTTAGCTGAACATGGTGGCACATGCCTGTAATCCCAGTACTTGAGAGGCTGAAACAGGATTGTTGTTCAAGCCAGATTTAGCAACTTGGAAAAACCCTTAGCAACTTAGTATTTCTTTTTTTTTTTTTTTTCTTAAGTGCAGTCTCAGCAAGAGAGAGAGAGGGGGATAGATACACACATATAATAGGTGCAGAGTTTCCAACTCTTAACAGTTCCTTTTCACATCAAGGAATAAAATTTCTTCTTCAAAACTCCCCAAAATTCATAGATTAAAAAGCAAGCTGTCTTTTATAATACTTCAAACATACTCAATAAGATAGTTAACATTACCTTATATATACCAATGGTGCAATGGAATATATGTAAAACAGCAAGTAAACAAAATGAGCAACTCCTGTACTTAAAGGATAGTAAATAAACTACCATGAAGAACATTCTTTCTTTATTTTTGGTACTAGGGGTTGAACAAAGGGCCATTCTGTCTCTGAGCTACACTCCCATTTTGACATTGGATCTGCTAGCTGGATGTAGTGGCACAAACCTGCAATCCTAGTACTTAGGAGGCTGAGACAGGAGGACAGCAGGATCACAACAGGCATCAGGAACTTAGTGAAGCCCTCAGACAACTAGTGAGACCCTGTTTCAAAATGACAACAACAAAAAAATGGGGCCAGGGGTATAGCTCAGAAGTAGAATGCCCCTGGGTTCAATCTTTAGCACCACACACACACACACACACACACACACACACACACACACACAGGATTTCACTAAGTTGCTGAGGCAGACCTCAAACCTCAATCCTCCTGTCTCAAATTCCCAAATACTCCTGAGATGATAGACCTGTGCCAAGGCTAATCTTTTCAATTATAAGAAATAGGTGGCTTTAAGGTTAGCGCCAAGATTAGTACTGTTTATTTATTTATTTATTGTTTAATTTGTTGATTGATTGATTTAGTTATTCATTTCTTTCTTTCTTTCTTGTGGTACTGGGGATTGAACCCAGGGGCAGTCTACCTCCGAGCCACACCCCCAGCCCTAATTCTTTACTCTTTAGTTTGAAACGGGGTCTCACTAAGTTGTGGAGGACCTCACTAAGTAACTGAGGTTGGCTGCAAACCTTCAATCCTCCTTTCTCAGCCTCCTGAGTACTGAGATTACAAGTCTGTGCCACCACGCCCGATAGTACTGTTGTTTGAAGATTAGTAAATATTGCCGCAATACTTTTCTTAACCTTCAGGGGAAGAAAAAAAATTTTTTTTCACTGCTGGGGATTGAACTCAGGGCTAGTGAGACCCTATTTCAAAGTAAAAAAATTTTTAAAAAGGCTGGGGATGTAACTCAGAGGTAGAATGCTCTTGGATTCAATCATCAGTACCACATACAAGAAAAGAGAATAACTTTACAGAGGCAAATTGGAAGGTCAAGTATAAATAAGAGTGGAAGTTATTTAAATATCAGCTTGGCATCTTTTCTGGATGTCTAAGCCATTTTGCATAAAGCCTTTGGCAGTGGTTGTGTACATTAGCTTCTAGGCTTTAGAGAAGACAGTAGGGAGGAGCCAGTTCTGGTCTCACTACTGGGACCACCACAGTGTTTCAGCTAAGCCCTGATGCCCCAACGTGGAGATAGCTGTGACCTTTGAGGTACTGAGAACTCTGGTCTGAGTAATTCCTCTGGACTCTGCCATGAGTGATCTGTTGTACATTTTATATTCTATGTACAGCAGGCAAAGCTGGGCTTCTGGGAGGATTTGTGAATAAAGGGGCTTCCTATAGCACTGCTTGCTTGTCTAAGCAGTTCAGGCACTCCCCAACCCTCATGTGAGGTTTTTGTCCAGGATGAAGACTCGGGGACTGAAGTGGGAGAAGGGACAGATGAATGGGCCCAGTCCAAAGCTACAGTTAGACCTCCTGACCAGCTGGAGTTGACTGATGCGGTGAGTGAATAGCTTCCTATCCTGCTCCTTCCACCTCCTCCAGATTCAGAATGTGTTCTTCTATAGTATGGATTAGAAGCCTGCACAGAACCTGGGCATGAGCTGCCTGCTGGTACCCAAGGGGGCCTTTAGACTCAAAGGAGGTGGGAGGACCTTCATGTTCATGTATGACCCTCTTGGTATTTTTCTCCTTCAGGAATTAAAGGAGGAGTTCACCCGGATCCTGACAGCCAACAACCCACATGCCCCCCAGAATATTGTCAGGTACAGCTTCAAAGTAAGTCATCCCCTCCTGGGCAGGTCCCCTGTGTCTCCTTGGACTGGTGGTAACTTGCCACATTGCAAAAGCCTCTTGGCTCGTCTAGAAGAGATCTTTTTTTTTTCCCGGTAATTGGGATTGAATCCAGGGGCATTTTACCTCCGAGCTACATCCTCGGTCCTATTTTTTATTCTTTATTTTGAAACAGGGTCTTACTAAGTTGCAGAGGGCCTCACTAAGTAGCTGAGGCTGGTCATGAATCTGCGATCCTCCTGTCTCAGCCTCCCAAATACTGGGATTACATGCATGTGCCCCCACGCCCGGCAGGAGGTCACTTTTAAACTGAGGTTTTTGACTAGAATCCTGGGGTTTCTAGAGATTTCTAGATATTTTTTGGAATTTCTTTATGCATCTTCCTCTCATTAGTATTAATCACAATGCCTTAAGAGCCCCACAGAGCCACTCTTCTCAAGGATGTTGAAATGGATCATTTAGTTAGAAAAATACTTTTCCAATATGTAGAATGTTTTTCACTGACATAAGCTATTGGATTTTCAGAAGCTGGATTTTCCTCCAGCCAGATACCAGGGTAGAGTATGGAAGCCCCTCTGGACAGGAAGGAGCTGGCCTTCCCACCAGCCCGTCTTTTCACCCAAGAGGAAGCCCCAGAAGGCTCCAGGTTCAGTGTCTCTTGGCATCATGGCTAAGTAGCCAGGTGACCCTGTCAGGGCCTTCCTTTAGTATGCATAGTGTAGGCCAGTTCTCACTTGGTAGAAGCTTCTGTGGCATGTCTTTATGGGGGACAAGGTTGGCTTCTGTGAGTAGGGATTGAAAAGAGTTTCAGAGCACATTTGGATCTAGCTAAAGCAGAATGGATGCCCATGTTTCTTATTTCATTTTGAGACCCATTTGTTCCATGCTTACTGTGTGCCAATGTCACAGCTTATATTAGATGCTGTACGTGGGATATCATATGTAATTCTCACATTTCTTTGACAAAGGAACGATAATTATCTTTATTTTATGGAAACCAAAGTTAAGTTAGATAAAATAACTGGTGCAATGGCATATACCTGTAATTCCAATTCTTGGGAGGCTGAAACAGGAAGATTGCAGATTTAAGGCCAACACACAGTAACTTAGTGAGACACTATTTAAAAAATAAAAAAGGATTGGGAATAGGAGGATCTGGGTTCGTGGCCAGCCTCAGCAACTTGTGAGGGCCTCTGCAACTTAGTGAGACCCTGTTTCAAAATAAAGAATAAAATAGGGCTGGGTGTGTAGCTCAGAGGTAGAATGCCCCTGAGTTCAATCTCCAGTACCACACACACACACACACACAAAAAGGGTTGGGGAAGCCAGGCATGGTGGCACATGCTTGTAATCCAAGTACTTGGGAGGCTGAGACAGGAGGATCCAGGTTCCCGGCTAGCTTCAGCTACTTAGTGAGGCCCTCTGCAATTTAGTGAGACCCTGTTTCAAAATAAAGAATAAAAAAATAGGGCTAGGGGTGTAACTTGGAGTTAGAATGCCCCTGGGTTCCATCCCTAAGTACCAAAAAACAAACAAACAAACAAAAAAAGGGTTGGAGATAGCTAAGAGGTAGAACAGTGCTGGATTCAATACCCAGTAAAACACACACACACACACACACACACACACACACACACACACACACACACACACACACGATAAAACAAATTACAAAAGTTACACATCCAAAATTCAAAGTGAGATTTGAACTAGTTTTTCTGACTTCAAAGAGATATTATGTTGCTTTTTTTTTTTTGGAGGTATTGGGGATTGAACCCAGGGATTGAACTACCTCCAAGCTACACCTCCAGCCCTATTTTTTATTCTTTATTTTGAAACAGGGTCTCACTAAGTTGCAGAGGGCCTCACTAAGTAGCTGAGGCTGGCTGCAAACCCGGATCCTCTGGTCTCAGCCTCCCAAGTACGGGGATTACAAGTGTGCGTCACCATGCCCGGCTTGGTATTCTACCTTTGAGCTACACCTCTCGCCTTTTTTATTCTTTATTTTGAAACAGAGTCTCACTAAGTTGCTGAGGCTGGCCTTAAGCCTGCAATCCTCCTATCTCAGCCTCCCAAGTACTGGGATTATAGATGTATACCACTACACCCTGCTTACATTGCTTCTTTAAATTTTTAAAAACATATATATGTACAAAATTTTGTACATACAATAAAAACTCATAGTACAGATTTAAAAAGCAATGAAACTACAGTGAGAATCAAACCTCCCTCTGTCCCATGTTCTTCTCCCTGTTGTTTCTTTCTTTGTTTTTTGAAAGTAGTTTATTGAGAAATAGTTTATATACCATACTAAAGTGTACAATTCAATGGCATTTAGTATATTCACAGATTATGCAGCTATTGACATATTGATTTTAAAACACTTTTATTTCTCCCCCCAGAGAAACTCCATACCTCTTAGCTGTCACTACCCCATCCTCCATCCCTTCCAGCTCTGGGCAACACTAGCCTATTTTCTGTTTCTATAGCCTATTTTGGACATTTCGTTTAACAGAATCATATAATATGTAGTCTTCTGTGACTGGCTTTTTTTATTCAGCACAATGTTTTCAATTCATCTATATTGTAGCATATGTCAGTACTTCATTTCTTTTTATTGGCAAATAATATTCCATTGTATGAATATACTTTGTTTTATTTATCCATTCATCAGTTGATGGATATTTGGATTGCTTTGGATTTTTGGTTATTATGAATAATACTGCTATGAACATTTGTGTGCAAGTCTTTGTGAAAAATTTCTTGAACATACTGCTTCTTATTCAGATTGTGTAGTCAACCCCTCTACAAAGAAGTTGAGACAAATCCAGGTATGTTTCTTAAAAGGTGCTATGCATGGATTTTGCTAAGGGCCTCCCTCGGGCAGCCTGCAAAGGTCAGAGGGAAGGTGTTATCCTCCCTGATGTTATGCTGGAGTGTGTGCATCCTCTGGACTCCTGCCCTGACATCTGAAAGAGAGTCTCTCTAGGACTCAGGGCCAGCCAGAGTAGGCGTGCTACAGGAGAGGACTCGCATTGCTTTGTGGTTTCAATGAGTTCCTCTTGGTCCTCCTTTGAGTCAACTACCAGCTGGGTAAACCTGGGCTCCCAGAAAACCTCACCTCACCTAATCTTCCAATAGTCTCCCAGGCCTGCCTGGCATCCTCCCACAGAGCTGGTCTCCATCTCATTGGTCTTGAGAGATCCAAGAGCTTTAGGTCTCCAAGGTTGCTACTTTCCCTTAATGTGCTGGAGAGGGGAAGCAGATGGCCTCTGATCTAGGCATGTCCCCCCACCCCCTTTCTCAGAAGCAATGGAGTCTGAATTCTTTTCCTGAACTGCAGCGGAAATTCCCAGTCAACTCCTGGAGACAGGATGGAGGTGAAGTCTCAAATGACAACTAAGTGGATAATTTATTCTCGTGGGAACCTCTATCATAATAATAGTTACTGTTTTTATTGAGTGTAACTGTTGAGCATTTATTCAGTGCCTTTATTCTTTTATCTCAGTGCCTGATACATAATAGTTAAGAGTTGTTTTCATTATTTCCAATATTTATACTACCTTGCAAATTAGATATCATTATCTTATTTGATAGATGAAAAAATTAGGGCTTGGGGTAGTTAAGCCCAAGGTCATGCAGATAATCAGAGGCAGACTAAAGATTTGAACCCAATTCTGCCTGCTTCCAAAGACCATGTTCTTAACTCCTGCATTATCCCATCTCCCCATCCAGGTTACGGAGAGAGGAAGGGCTTTGTGGGTGACTTTTTAGGGCAGAGCTTCCAACCTATGTGACAGTGAATATTCCAGCCCTCGAGGGACAGGAGAGTTTTGGTGCAGCTGGAGCCCATGGGCTGGTTTTCTCGGCTGTGAGTTTATACCAGTGTGCCATGCAAATATAATTATTTTCTATATGGCTTTAAAAAAGACTGTACAGCCAGGCATGGTGGTGCACGCTTGTAATCCCAGCATTTGGGAGGCCGAGACCGGAGGATCTGGGTTCGCAGCCAGCCTCAGCTACCTTGTGAGGCACTCTGCAACTTAGTGAGACCCTGTTTCAAAATAAAGAATAAAAAATAGGGCTGGGGTATAGTTCAGAGGTAGAATGCCCCTGAGTTCAATCCCCAGTACTGAAAAAAAAAAGAATTATACATAACCATTTTAAAAGAAGGAGGATAGGAACCTCTGATCTCCAAGTCAATTTTTGTGGTTGCTATTATGCTGGTCAACAAGGATACATCTCCAGGAACCAGATGATAGGCTCTATGAAAGCAGGATCGTATCTGCTTTTGCTCAGCTTTATAACTGCAGCACCTAGAAAATTCTTGGCATGTTATGGCTGTTTAAAAAATATTTATTAGCCGGGCGTGGTAGTGCACGCTTGTAATTCCAGCATTCGGGAGGCTGAGACCAGAGGATCCAGGTTCGCGGCCAGCCTCAGCTACCTAGTGAGACACTCCGCAACTTAGTGAGACTCGGTTTCAAAATAAAGAATAAAAAATAGGGCTGGGGGTATAGCTCGGAGGTAGAATGCCCCTGAGTTCAATCCCCAGTACCGCAAAAAAAAAAAAAAAAAATTATTGAAGAATAAATAAACATGGTTGCCTGGGCTTTAAGCTTAATTCTGCTTCATTTGCTGTGTGACTCAGACAAGTGCCAAACTCAAACCTTCTTTGGGTCTCTGTGGGCCTCTTGGATGGAACCAGGAGGACTGGGGATTTGATTGTTTCTGACCATCTTTCCAGCTCTGGCATCACTAAGTATGGTAGAGAGAGGCCATGCCAGGTGTGTTGGTGATTATGTCTGACTTTCTCGGGGTCTTTGGTGAGGTAGGTGAACTGTGATCCCTTGGCATGGGTGTAGGAGACAAGATATCACAACCAGTGATAGATAAAGGTGCAGCTGCTTTTTTGTTTGTTTGTTTATTTTTGCGGTATTGGGGATTGAACTCAGGGGCATTCTACCTCTGAGCTACACCCCCAGTCCTATTTTTTTTTATTCTTTATTTTGAAACAGGGTCTCACTAAGTTGTGGAGTGCCTCACTAGGTAGCTGAGGCTGACTGCGAACCTAGATCCTCCAGTCTCAGCCTCCCAAGTACTGGGATTACAAGCATGCACCTCCACGCCCGGCAAGGTGCAGCTGTTTTGAGTTGGAAGGGCAAGGTATTTTAAAATAAGTCTGATGAAAACTAAACAACAAAAATACTTGATTTCATTTGCCTCTTCTTTAAGGTAAAATACAGTGAAAACTTCAGGTTAATTGAGGACTTGGTGAGTTATATTTCCTCTAACAGAAATGAACTATGTGACCTTGGAGAATAAAAGCAGACTAGATTCCAACACCAGCCATTTTGGAGACCCTTGGTCTGACTCAGCCCCCTCTCTCCTTAGGAAGGCACATATAAGCTTATTGGCTTTGTGAACCAACTGGCAGTTCACTTCAGCCAGACTGGGAACCTAGTCCCCAAAGACTCTGACGAAGGACGGCGGCAGAACTACCGTGAGGAGTTGGCAACAGGTAGGACTCTGGACCAGCCTGATGTTGCAGCCCTGAGTCTGGTCCCCATCCTCTAGTCACTTTGAGGAGTTGATCCCTGTGCTAGACTTTTACAGAGCCTCTGCTTGCATAATGTTGGTAGATGGCTATCCTAAATAGGCCTGGGAGCTAATCCACGACACTTGAGACATGCATGGTCTGAAAGGCCCTTCCTGCCAGGGACTAGGGAAGCAGGCCTGGACTTTGAGCTCATTGGCAGTATCCTACCAAGGTTCACAGGAGTCTGCCAAGGTGGTGGCTTCTGACACAGAAAACCTTGAAGAAGATGAAGAGCCCAAGGAAGCAGAAGCTGAAGCTGAAACTGGGAGTCAAACAGATGTGCCCACAGCTGAGGTGTGGATGATGTTGCTCTTTACCCCACCCCTTCCAGCTTAAGCCATGGATGGAGGCTCTAGGGGTGACGTGGGTGGAAGGAGGGAGGCTGAACGTGGGAATTTGGAGGCTTCAGGTACCTTCTGGCAGCATCCTCTCTCTTACTCCAGCCTATCCCAGGACAGGGCTTTCCCCTGCTTCTGATTGCTTGCCACCTGCCTCTCACAGCTGAGTCCCGGTCCTCTGGGTCTTTATTTCCAGGTAGTCGAAAGAGTGAATGAAGAAGAATTGATGGCCCCTAAGCAGCCCAAGGAACGAAAGCTCACTAACAAGTTTAACTTCAGTGAGAGAGCCTCACAGACCTTCAACAACCCTCTCCGGGTAGGGTCCCACCACTGTCCCCTTACTTTGAATCTCCACGTTGTTCATGGAAGGGAAGAAGCAGGCCTGAACCCAGTCCCAGCACCCTCAGGTTGGCAGGGGTGACAGGGCAGACCACAATTTATCTCCAAGGGGAACTGGGAGCATGTGTTCAAGTCCCTTTAAGCCATCCAGGCAGTTCAGAGGGAGAGACAAGGAGGCTAGACTCCCACAACTCTACTGAGAGGCTGCAACTTGAGCCAAGCTTTGAAGAAGGAGTAGAAATCAGGACCTGGGGATGAGAGAGGAGGATACAGTGTCCAGGGGGCTGGGGAGCCTAAGAACCAGCTCAACTGAAGTTGACGATCTCTGTGGTAGACCAGATGAAAAAAGCTAGCGGATTCCCTGACTTGTAAGTATAGAGGATGCTGAGGACTAGCCTGTAGGAGCCTTACAGGGTTATAGGTAAAAGACTCACATATCCAAGGGCAATGTTCTGCACAAATGAATCTGTGATGGAAGGCAAGGTCTACAAAGTAAGTTTTTGGCAGCACCTCATCACACTGTGTTGTCCCTGTGCCGACATTGAGCATCCTGGGTGATACATCATGGGAGGAGGGGTGACTTCCCTTGGTGGAGCCAAGGACCCCAGTATAGGGAAAGACCTTGTTAGAGTAAGATCATTAGTCCCAGTGCCTGTGGGAAACTGACTTCTATGCCCTGCATCTGGAGGTTGGCAACAGGCTAGCTTTTTGTAGATCTGTCAACCCCTGATTTGGAATTTGTCTTGTCTAAAACTGGCAGAATAAAGCTTTATTGCCTTTCTTTTGTTTTTATTTTTAAATTTTATGTATGTATGTATGTATGTATGTATCTATCGACCTATCTATCTATCTATCTATCTATCTATCTATCTATCTATCTATCTATCTAATCTATCTATGGTACTGAGGGTTGAACCTAGGGGAATTCTACCTCCAAGCTATACCACCAGTCCTTCCATCTTATTTTTTTATTTTGAAACAGTCTCACTAAGTTGCTGAGGATTTATTGCCCTTTCTTGTTTGCTTAGATTTCTTCTGAAGGGCCAAATGGAAAAAATGTGGGCTTTATATATGTCACTCAATCTTTTGCCCAAACTTCTCTGTACTTCCCCAGCTCTGTGTCCCATCCCTTCCTGAGATCTAACCAAAATGCTTCTCCCAAAGATGTACTGTTAAGTAAGAAGTAGCTGAGGGCTTTCTGTGGGTTTTCTGTCATTGTTCTCTAGGATCGAGAATGCCAGATGGAGCCTCCTCCTAGGACAAACTTCTCAGCCACAGCCAATCAGGTAAGGCCCTGGGCCAACATAAAACCCATCACCACCCCCATTCCTATGCATCCTTGTCACATGCAGCAGCAAAGGAGACTGTCCCAGTTAAAGACTCCTCTAGCAATCTTTCCTGCTCATTATTCATCTCCCCACTCATTGTCCTGAGCATCCAGTTTCTGAATACCAAGCACATGAGAGTGTAGGTTCCAGCATAGTAAGCTCTGCCCCCAGGACAAGACTGCTCAAGCTGGGAACAGTCATGACTTCTGGAGCTACCTCCAGGACCAGGGGAGAATGGTTGTTCTCATGGACTCTCCAGAGCCCATGGCATCCTGTGGCTGCCTGAAGCGTTGCACTCTGACCCGGCTTTCCCAGCAGCCCACAGCATTATTGCAGACCCTCCCCTTCCCCTCAAGTTCTCCTAGATGGCCTTGGTGATTTGGGCAGGATATGGTGCTAGGAGACCTGACTTCAGGCCCCAACTCTTCTTACTGTAAGATCCTTGGCACCCCATGCCTCAGTGGCTGCCTTCCTTCCTTCCTTCCTTCCTTCCTTCCTTCCTTCCTTCCTTCCTTCCTTCCTCCCCTTCTCCTTCCCTCTTTCTCCATTCTTTTCTTTTCCTTCCTTCCTTCTTTCTTTCTTTCTTTCTTTCTTTCTTTCTTTCTTTCTTTCTTTCTTTCTTTCTTTCTTTTGTGTAGATTACTGGGGATTGAACCCAGAGGCATTCTACCTCCAAGCTATGCCCCCCAGCCCTATTTTATTTTGAAACAGGGTCTTGCTAGGCTGATGAGAGTCTCACTACTTGTTGCGGCTGTCCTTAAATCTGTGATCCTCATGTCTCAGTCTCCCAAGTACTGGAATTACAGGCATGTGCCACCACACTTGGTTCTGCTTTTTCTTAATGCCTCAGTTTCTGTCAAGAGGACAAACTGCCTCCCAGGGTTTGGGGAGGGCTTTGAAGAAGAACAAATATTAACTTACTTTGTAGTGTGGAGTACTGACCTGTGGGTGGATTTTTAAATGTAAGGTGTGCCTATCTGGCCTCCAGGTGGCAGTGACTGCCCAGCTCTGGGGAGCACTCTGTGTGATCTATGGCATCTGCCCAACCCCAGACCCTTGCTGCTTCCTCTGCTACTATCCTTGAGCTTTCCTTTCTTCAAATCCAATTGGCAGTGGTTCCTTACCTCT
>PVLC010026510.1:0-22445 GCA_004027655.1 Graphiurus murinus | reverse complement strand
GATTTATATTATCTGACTTCAAGGCTTACTGTACATCTGTAACTATCATTTGATATTGACAGATAGACCTATCTATTAATGGAAGAGAAGTCTCAGACATATCTATGGTCAATTGTCAAGATAATTTAATGGGGTAAATAATGTATTCAAAAACGTATAATACAACAACTAGATATCCCAATGGGGAAAAAGTCAACATTTACTTCATATTTCATATAAAAATTAACTCACTGATTATCATTGGTCTAACTGCAAAAGCAAGAACTGCAAAATTTCTGAAAGAAAAAATAGTAGTTCTTCATGTCCTTGGGAAAGGCAAATATTTCTTGGACAAAACATAAAACACCAGGCATAAAAGAGAAAAACTCCTTTATTCTACTTTCATCATAATCATGGAAAAACCGTTAGTCATTAAGGAAATGCAAATCAAAACCATAATGGACACCTATATTAAAAAAAAAAAAAAAACAGACAACAAGTGTTGACAAGGATATTGAGAGCTTGGAATCTTTTTGTATTGCTGGTGGAAATATAAAACAATATCATTGGAAAACGGTTCCTCAAAAAGTTAAGCCTTAGTTAAATAGGCAAAGCCTTTTGAACATTGCACTTAAGATTTTCACATTTTAAATTGTACCACCATTTTGAAAATTAAAAAAGAATGAAAAAACTATAAACCATAAATTAATTTAGAAGTTATCCATATTCCATCAAATATCAGAGTTTCAATTGAAGTTGAATTTATGGACAAAGGATTAGGTATTATTTTTTTTTCTAGATTACCTTTTTTTAAGGTTTTCATGCATTTTTTTTTTTTTTGGTAGTACTGAGGTTTGAATCCAGAGGCATTCTACCTCTGTGGTACATCCCCAGTCCTTTTTATGTATTTATTTATTGTTTTGTTTTATTTTGCTTTGTTTTGTTTTGAAACAGGGGCTTATTAAGTTTCTGAGAGTCTTGTTAAGTTGCTAAGGCTGGTCTTGAACTCATGATCCTCTTGTCTTAGCTTCCCAAGTACTGGGATTATAGGCATACACCACCACACCTGGCTACATGCAATTTTTAATGCTGTTGAATTAGTTTTGTCTTTTAATATTCATTGTGTATTAACATACATTTACTATCAATTTTTCCAACTCATATTTTTGATTGGTCAACTTTTCTTGAAAAATGGAGACCTTTGTAGATATGTCTACCCCTGTGAGATCAGAGGCCTATTTTTTATTCATTCTTAATATCAATACTATGTTTGTAATATATGCTTTTGTGTATATCCTTTGCCTAATTCAAGCACTAACACTTAAACTAGATTAAATGAGGCACACACACACTGAGACATATTTTTTGACATCTTTTTTTAATTGAATGAAAGCATATGTCTTCAATTGCTAGTACTATAAGCTCTCAGGATGGTGGGAGTACTCCAAACTTCTTCCTTCAATGAAAACTGAATTAAATATACCCATGGAAGATTAGAATCATGATTTTTATCTTTTTAAGAGAATTACAAGAGCAGAAGGGGTTACAATTTTGTCATGTTATGTAACTCTCCTGCTCCAATAAATATATCAAAAACTTGATGACCCAGGATCATGAAGAACAGCTGAGAAGGAATCAAAGTAAACAGAGTACCTTGTAGCCAACGGAGTCTGCCAATAAGAGATTAGAACTCCCCATCCTAGCAAGAAAACGGCTTTGGAAAGGTCTCCACATTTTATGACTCACAGATATTCCCAGAGGTTCCTGTTTCCATTCTGCAGTAGACAGTGTTTGAAGGAAGACGTGCAGTTCTAGTCAACTGTTGTTCTTAAGCAACTTGGCTGAAAGATCTGTTTAAAAAACATTTGTTGGAAAGATGATATGTTTGGGTGTTTAAATTTTTTAAACAAAATTCCAGACTTAAAATTTAACTCTTAATTCAACATGGACCAAAAAAAAATAGTCAAAGAGGAATTACTATGTTATATAATATGTCATGAGATCAGCAATATTCCCATTTGAAAAGCCCCAAACCAAGGGGCACATATTCTTGGCCTAACCCCCCGGCCCCCCAGTGTATCCTTCCAAACTGCCTCCAGATCCCTGGCTCCATATTCGATAGCTCTGGCTCTAATCTTGGCCACCCAGTTTAGTATCTCACCTTGGCTTCTACTTTTAACAACACTGCCAAGTCACCTCCCATCCCACCAGGACTTGATTCCTGGCTAATCTCCACTTTTGTCTAACCCCAGCAGCTCTCTCTCTCTCTCTAAGTATCAAGTAACATTCTCAAGCTACATTTTCTTACCATACTGCTCATCTAACCTAATCCAATCTACCTTAAGGTTAGCAGTCCTTCTCCTGCAAAGCCTCTTCTTTATTCCAAGCCAGATCCCTCATTCTTCCTTTCTTTCCTCTCCAAAGCCCCAATTAGTAAACCACCTGGCTCTTAACAGCTGCCAGCACCTATATATGGTCATTCTGTTTGTTTTTCTGATAATGGAAAAAAGATAAGGACATGAGAGAAGGTATGATGTTATAAAATATGTTAACATTACCCCAATAAAAGTCATTCCTCCATTTCATAGGCATGTTAATAGAAAGAAGCTAACGTGGCTCATCAGGGATCTACTCCCTCTCCCAACCCTCCATCTCTCTGCTCTTGGCAGTTCCCCTCACCCATGGTTTCTTTGAAAAGGAAGTTCCTCTCCCAGGTTCCACACCCGTCCCTCCCTTGATGCTGCAGATCACACTCTGCACAGATGTGGCACACCCGGTCCAGCCCAGACACATGTTTAGTTTGACTTACACAGCATTTTAGGGCTCGCTTGTTTTCAATTATTTGCCAATGTTTAAAAATTGGAAGAGTGAGCTTAAAAGTGAAGAGTTCCAGCTTCACTTGTTGATCCAATCATGTGACATGGGGTCCGCATCTGTGCATGGCAACATCCGGCACTGAGAAGCAACCAGGCAGGGGCTTTGCTACTGTACTCCACACAGTCTCTCCCACCTGATTCACCTCAGTAGCAGGTGGAGTTTGTAACTGACTGTAGAGAAAAGGACTGCGTGCGTGTAATGCCTACAAGTACACAAAAAGGCTCAAAAGGGTTTTGCTTGTTTCATAGAGAAAATTCAGCCTCCCGATCTCTTTTTTGGTAGCTTCCTATTTCACCTTGAAGAATGAACACACGATTCTGCAACAAAAGAATTCTGCTCTCTTCTAGTCTACAGTTCAGCCTCCCCTCCATTCAACCAATGAAACCTCACTCTCTATAATCCCTGATTCATTCTCTTCCTTGTTCTCCATTTTTCCAAGTTTTCTCATTATCTTCGAATTTAAGACAGGAACTGTAATAATGGGAGGAAAGGTATAAACTGTGCTTTATATTGAAATTCAGCATAAAAGTGAGTGCTTTTTAATAAATAAAATTTCTGCTTCCAATAACAAAACTATTTTATAAGATCTGTAAGATAAAGCTCTAGTGAGCTATGTGTACGAAAAGTCCATTGTGCCCATAAATAGAGTTATATTGGGACATAAGTTTGTTCATTATTGATGTCTTATCTAGTTTTTTCCATAGTTATCCCTTACATTTGAAAAATTTCACAGCAATAATTGAAGAAAATATAACAAGTTTTGAAGATTAAACAGGAGCTAATTAGGCAAATATTAAAATTCTTCACAGACTTTTACCTTAATTCTTAAAGGAAGGAGTACCTGGCAAGTGGGCATACTTCTGCCTCTGCCACTGATGAGCAGATCATCTTGGGCAGTTCATGAAGCCTCTCCAGGTCTGAGTTCCCCCATCTGTAAGACAAAGAAATCTTTGTTCTAGACCAACAGACTACAGTTACAATTTTCAGGACCTGATCTATGGCTGTTTTTGCACTGCAGTGCAGAGTAGCTGTGTCAGAGACCAGATGGCCCATGAGAAAAAGTATTTACAATCTGGCCCTTTACAGAAAAAGTTTGCCAATCTCTATTTAAAATGGGTCTGCACAAAGGATGCCCAACCCCCAGCGATTCCTATGTAATTAGTTTACAGGGCCCAGCTCCACAGAGTAAGATGGGACTACTCATGAGTGGGTTCTGGCATCGGCATTTGTAAGCTCTTGGATGATTCTGCTTTGCTTGCAGGCTTATAAACTCCTAAATATCTTTAGCAATCTCTCTTTTAATATATATATATTTCTCCTCTTTAGATGGAAAAGATTATCTTCTACCTACCTTTACAAGCATTCTGCAGAACAGTCCTCCGTATCACCAGAGAGACATCCTTTAGAAGGGTGTCTTGGTGCTTTATAAAAACAGACTTCAGGCTCCATACAGACCTATCAAATAAAACTCTCTAAGATGTAATAATTTTAGAAAGCACCCCAGATGATTCTGATGAGTAACTAGAGTTAAAAACTACTACCCAGGGTCCCCAGTGATCCTACCTAACCACAAGCCAACACTTTTACTCTCTATGGCCCCTGGAAGGAGGTGCAGATGATAACGGTTTGGTAGTTTGCTACTCATTCTAGGTTCTGTGACTCAGTAATAACCTTCCTGAAGGCCATATGCTTTCTTTCTACTCAGAAACATGCCAACATGGCCTAGTGTTTATGATGAACTAAGTATATTGGGAAACACAAGTGAATTTAGAAACTCAGAGAAATGAGAGATGATCAAAGTTTAGGACTATAATCAGAATGCTTATTATTTGTTCCAACATTTGATCTCTTATAACTTGGATTTGAAGACCTTAAAGAATATTTTTATATTTAAAGCAAATATGAGGTTTTTTTCAGTCTTAAAAATATGTAAAATGGGCAAAATGTTGTGACACATGCTTGTAATCCCAGTACGTGGGAGGCTGAGACAGGAGGATCATCACAGGTTCAAGACCAGTGTTTGGTAACTTAGTGAGACTCTGTTCCAAAATAAAAATAAAAAAAAGAGCTGGGGAAGCAGAAAGCACGGGAATACAGGAAGGCAAGATAGTGATGGTGCATGTCTTCAGAAACTACCACAATCAAGTAGGAGAGGAAGTAAAACAGTGACTGCAGACAAAATTAGTATCATCGTGTGAATTTTAAAAGGAGGTGTGAACAAGAGAAGTATGAACAGTGGAAAGGGTGATCAAACAAGAATGTTTCTCAAAGAAACATTTGAACTAAGGCACTTGTTTCAACTAAGATATTTAGATTGAGTCATTTGATATATTATAAAAATAAGATGTTTGAAAAGAGTTTGGCATTAGCTAAATGAAGAAAGTAAGGAAATGAAACATTCTAAATAGGAAAAGAATGTGGAAGCTAAAGGTGTGCAGCAGAATGAGAGCCAGAAGCTGTAAGGCCCTTGGTATGAGTGGAGGAAGATATATATGGATGGAGGGACTTCCCAGTGGGTAGCTACACCTAAAAACCTGGAGCTCATCGAGGAAATATGGGTTGGAAATATGCAGCTGGGAGTCTTCAGAACATAGTGTCAAAAGTCCAGAAGGGCCATACGAAAGAGAAATCACAAGAAGGGCATAAGACCCGGAATAGAGTTCCAGAGATCACTGATATCCAAGATCATACATAGGAGATGTGAAAAACTGCAGTAGAAGGACAATAACTTATTAGAGAAGTATGTCGAAGAAAGGTAGAGTCTTCAGGAAGGACGGAACTGCCGTAGAAAGTGTGTCAAGTAAAAAACAAATGTATTTATTTGGTTTGGCAACATGGAGAACATTGGTGAAATCAAGAGTTATTTCAGTAGAGAGGGGCAGAAATTAGGTTGAATGGGTTCGATTGAAAAGTAGGATAAGTTAGTGGAACCCAATTTATGTAAACACAGCTGTGAGTGGAAATAGAGAATGTTGACAGATCTAAGACAGTACACTTAATCCATGCCATTACATCGAATGACTACATATTAATGTTAGTTAACTGAATATGAATGAATGAATGAATAAATAAATACTAAGTGTAAAGAAGTAGTTGGCTTTAATAAAAAAGCAACAACTTCAAAGATGGTGATTAAAGAAACCCTAGATTAGTTACTTTAGTTCTGCTCATTTCTTTCTAATTGCTAACAAACCCTTGTTGGGGTATAAGTAAACCATGAGCATCTAAAGGTAGCTTGAAGCAAATGAAATAAAGTTGGATTAAATTCCCAACCACTAATTTGTACAGTGCTGAGTAAGTACCTTCATCTCTCAGGTCCTGGTTTGCTCCCTATAGAATGAGTATGGACTAAATCAGAGATAGAAGATAGGCAGCAAGTCATTTTAAGTAACTGTAAATGCTAACTGGAATCCCATTGTTAAATATTAGGTATTTTTGCAAGAAAAAATTATTTTTCAATACTAACATTGATTTGTACTATGGCTACATTTGAAAGTATGTATATATTTAATAAGATACATCCTATATCAAGTAATCAAAATCAACATATACATATTACATGACACAGCCCCTAATCAGACTATAATACGATGAATTTGCTGGTAGCTTTCTTTCTCTCACTCTCTCTCTCTCTCTTTTTTTTTTTTTGTAGCACTGAGGATGGAACTCAGTGGCACTCTACCTCTGAGCTACACTCCCAACAACCACACCCTGCTGCTACTTGCTTTTCACTATTTTTAACATTAAATATAATTTGAAATGTGTGTTAGTGAGTATGTATGTGTGTGTGTGTGTGTGTGTGTGTGTGTGTGTGTGTGTGCATATGAGACAAGTCGGAAAAACAGAAATGATATTGTTTTCAACAGTTGGAATTTAATGGAGGGAATTGATTTCACAGGTATTAGAGGAATGAATAAATAAAAAGGGAACACTGAGGCAACTCAAGAAGCAGACACAATGCCTGAGGTTAACAAACCAAAGGGAAAGGGTGAGGATAACCAGAACCTAGGAGACAGGAGGAGTAGCAGGTCTGGTGCTCTAAGGCAGGGGCATAGGCTGTGGGAGTGTGTTAAGGCTAGTTCTAGAAGTGCCAACAGAAGCTGAAGTCTGGAGCCACTTCTACAACTAGGGCTACCAGCTGATGCTTAGCACTGCCATTTTTATTTGAGGCCAATAAGAATAGCACAGATTTAAAAACAGGAAGAAGGTATTTTTCTCCTCTCCCACTCCCCATTCTATAATATTTTCAAGTCCCACTCTAAGGCCTTTACAGAGTTGCCAAGAACATCTGAGGTATGAAGTTTGCAATCACTGCCCTAGCATCACAAAGTAGAGTCAAAAAGAAAGGGAAGATGAGAGATGATAAATAAATAACTTGTACACCTTATGGAGAAAGTGAAGATTAATTGAATTGCAGTTAATGGCACCATTAATGCTAAAGAAAGTACTTCAAGGATGGGAGAATTGAGGCAGAGGATTTATACATAAATATGCACATCTGGGCAGAAGAAAGGAAGAAAGCAGTCCCATTTCTAATAAATAACATGCAGAAAGAAAGAAAAAAAGAGAAAATTTGGAATCCATGAAAAAAGATCTCTATTAAAAATTAAAAGTGAAAATAATATGGGAAAATAACAATAATAACAGTAATGTTAAAAGTGGTATATAATTAAATTAGTTTCCAAGGGTAAGTAACTGACCCTTATATGAACACCACAAGCCATTATGAAATGTCCCACAGGACTATGCTACCTAAAATATAAGATTTCTGGGTTCATAGGCTCATGAGCAAACACTAGTCATGAAGTGTCCCAAAGTTAAGATAGACCAACAGTGACATCTGCTGCCAGGGACTTATTTTTAAAAGGGCCAGTCTCAACATTTGCAAGTTAAGATTCCTGCCAAACCACTCGACTTCTGCTATGATGAGTCAGCACTTCTGGAACTCCAGTTCGTCATCTGTGCTATTAGAAGATTTTCCAAGGCGAACACAGAACATGGGAAAATGAGGGAATGTTTGCATATGTAACTAAAACAAACAAAAAACAGTGGGGGTAGAGGCATAAGTGATGAGAAAAAGACTTCACATTATCTTTTCTCATCCTGTTTTTCCTTTGGCTAAGTAACTCCAAATTAATTTTGTAGTTTTTAGCAAGCATGAGCATGTTTTCAGTGAAAAGAAGGATTAATTTAACCATTGCCAGCTTCAGTGGATTCCAACCCAAAATTTACAGCCTAATACCCAGACCAGAAAAAAAAAAGTCCAAATGATCAAAGGAGGATATGCAGAAAGTTTTTAGAGTAACCCTTGCTTAGAAAACCACTTCCTAATTATCTAATTGTTTACCTTGATTATACCTCCTTCAACATCTGCAAACCCTCCGGCATTTTCTTTTTCTTTTTTGAAAGCCAAGAGAACATAAGGTTTGAATCTAGCACCATGTTTTAAAAACACACACATACACATATAATCACCAACACAAAGTGATTCATCCTTATGGTTCATTTATATAAACCCACAAATATTAGATCTAGAAAACCATGTGTTAATTTATTTGCTTGCAAAAAAATGGCAAATGAGAATGAATCCCTGCCTCCATTATTATGAAAGAAGATGAACAAGAAAGACAGATGTTGTAGTTGAAGAAGAACTCAAGAGTTCTGGCTTCTACTTCAGTGTTCTAACCACATCTAAATGTATCACCTTGAGAAAATGGCATAATGTCTCTCTGGGCCTCAGTTTTCTTTTCTGTAAAATGAAAAGACTGGACTCCATGAGCAATGAGAACCGGATTGCAACGCATTTCCCTTCTTGGGTTAACTGGCAATGGTTGCTTATGAATTAATCATACAGCTGTATCCAAATTCAGTAGAAAAGAGTGCTAAGTAGCAGGGTCTGCTGTGGACTATGGAAATGTGGAGAGAAAGCATGTATGTCACATATATACTCATCTCAGATGAGATTTCTTACTATCTTGTCTGATGATACCGTAGTGCACCCATACAGCTACACAAAGAAAAAATGAACATTTGGGCATGAAATTCAGCTAGCCTACATAAATTTGAAAGGAGAGGGCAAAAACCTCAAAGAGAAAGTGTCCAAGAAAATGCTTTATTTCAGTAAACAGACTAGAAGGATTGCATGCTGAAAATTAAAAGTGACAAAAGAAAGGAACAATGACCAAAAGAAACATGTCCAAATTAAAATTAAATACAATTCTAAATAATTAAAATCAGAGAGATATTGAATTCAAAGTTGAATTAAGCCATGGAAACAGGACATTGTGTGTTGGATTAATTTGGTAAACAGAGCTGAGTTAATTGGTATGGTACTCAGTGTTGTACTAGGTACATGTGAATGTCCATTAAACACTATCTGATGGTTGTGATGGCTTATAAATAATGCAGACAATGGATTCCTAGTGGGAAAATGTTCTTTTGAAGTTTCTTTAATTTGATGGAAACCTTATAATGTCCAAGTGGAGTAGGAAAACACATTCTTTCTCTCTCTCTCTCTCTCTCTCTCTCTCTCTCTCTCTCTCTCTCTCTCTCTCTCTCTCTTTCTCTCCTCTAACTTTCCATTAGAACAAACTAACTCTTCCCATCAGATAATAGAATCTTCAGAAATCTTTGAAAATGGTCCACACTAATTACAGAATTATGTGCTGATATTTTCAGAGTACATACCCAGAAATGTATAGTTGCCATTGGAAAATTACCCAGCAATATAGTGGAGAGAAAGCTTTATGAAAACCAGGGACAAGAGTGGAGACACAGCAGAAAAATGATTATTAGTGGCTAGGCTGGGTTTCATATCAAGGTACCTTGTGGTTTTACAATTAGCTGACTTTCTTTCATGTTATATTTATTCTTCACTTATCATGAACAAATACCCCATTAGCCACAAGGGCTACATTGATAAAATAAAATAATTCTAATTTTGAGAAGTAGATATCTAATTAGAAACAGGCACATATATAAGTTTGGGCATGGTGGTGCATGACTGTAACCCCAGTACTTGGGAGCCTGATACAGGAGGATCACAGGTTCAAGGCCAGCCTCAGCAATTTAAACAGGACCTCAGCAACTTAATGAGACCCTACTGTTTCAAAATAAAATAGGGCTGAACATGTAGCTCAGATGTAGAATGATCCTGGATTCAATTTCCAGTATAAAAGAAAAATTAAAATACAAAATGACAAGTAAATAGACTACATTATGTTTGAAATACATGTACCTCACTTACAAGTGAAATAATTAATTTTCTTTCACAAGATCGGGGAAAGATCATAAAGACAGAAGTCCAAGAATGAAATGAAGGTCAATGTGCTTCTTTGGACACTATAATTTTCATGTTGCTTACATAATATTAAGACAGTAAAAACAAAAAAATGTTCAAACTAAAGTCATAAACTTTTAGACCAGCCTCAGTCATATGTAAGATATCTCTAAAATGAATACGGTCTGTAACTACATAAAAATAGTATTTAATTATGTAAAAGCAAAGTGTTATATATATTTTTTGTCCTTCCTATTCTGAGCCAGTATCATTCCAAAGTGTGAAGGCCCATTGTGATATCATGCAGTAGGAAACTCAACACAAGAGAGTCCTGCAAAAAGTGCTATTCCACATGTGCTCTGTGACTAATTCTGTTTGTGGAATGAACTGAGCTGTGGTCATGGGTCAAATTCAGCCAGCCAAGAGAATGTTTCCAGAGTGTAATTGTTCTGGGCATCAAGGCACTTTACAACATGTTCCCATTGCCTTTTGATACTCTGTGGCCAGGAGACTGCTGAGAAAATATTATTCACCAGAATTAGACTGGACTAGTCAACCGCCTGGTTATTACGTCTCCATGTCAGCGCAAGCCGTGTCTGCAACTGAATATACCAGATGTTTCTAATTTCTTTACCTTCTGAACTACAAGTTGGATCTTTTTTCCCTGGCTTTGAAATATTTTAAACAAAGGACTTTCTGTGATGTCTTGGGAAACTTTCAAAATTGAAATCCTTGCTGATATCAGAATAAGAGTCTCGGCTCTCCTGCACTGCCAACCCACCTTGCTACTCACTACCTGCCACCTTCTTTCAATAGGGTTTTTAGTTGTAGGAGCCTTCCTCACTTACCCTACAAAGATTCCCATCTGACTACCAAGTAGAAAATCATCAGGAAATCCCGGAGCCACCAATACATCCTCTACTGCTCTGTTGACTAAAATAAATGCTACTTCAAATAAGCCCTTAACACCTATAAAAATCATCAATTCATACATCTTTCAGACTAGAAATTGCATTCTGAAAAATTATTCAAGATTCTACACGTATTCACAAGGAAGTTTACACAAGTATATTCACAGCAACTTTTTTGTTGTCGTTAAGACCTGGAACTCAGAAACAACCTAAGTCCTTATTACTAGGGGACTGGTAGGATACTTTATGTTGTGTTCACACAAGAAATAATACTCAGTCTTTAATATAATTAGGCAAGAGTAACAGGACATTATATGTAATAATGTAAAAAATCATAGTAATTGTTAGGTGGAAAAATGTGAAGAACAAAGTCAATAAGTGTGTATGTACATAAATACACACACACACCAGACATACACATATTATATAATGTATAGCTTTTTTATAGCTTTTGACCCATGACTCTTATTAGCTTTGAATGTGCAAGTGTTGATTCAAAAAATAAGTAAATTTGAGGAAAAATAAAGTAAAATGAAAAGAAACAATAACAAAAAAGAGACCTTGAGGAAACTATGCAAATGAATTAATGAAAAGGGGGGCAAGGAGTATGGATTGAGAAAAGATGAAAAGAAAATTGTGGGAATTCTAGTTTCCCAAACCACGGATGGATCTGTCTCTTACTCTCACCAGTAGAATTTCCACCTATGCCACAAGTTGGCCCATCCCAGTTCTGACTCTCTGCAGCTTCTCAGGAGCAGCATTTGATAGGGTCTTCTGTTACTGCTCTCAGGCAGCTTCTCATCTCCCTTCTCTTGAGTTCTCTCTCCAATGCTTTGACCATGGGCATTTCCCAGAGCTCAGGGAATAGAATTCAGTCTCTTTGGATACTTCCTTGTAAGCATACTTCACTCATATTTTACATGCTGATGATTTATAAAACTACACCTCCAACATTTGTACACTTTCTATCATTTTTCTTGCCTTCTTTTTCTATTTCCCAATTCTAAACTATGAGAGCTTCCATCACTTGCCCTATGAAATACCCACCTTAACTTCCCTCAATCTCCCCTGCTTTCATATTTTATGTGTATATGCACTGACTTCAAAAATGAATGTCATATTCCTCAAAGTCAGGAAGAGTTTTAGTTATTCGTCTCCTTTTCCACCCTCCTTTAACTGAGAATACTAGATTGTTACTCACTAATTTCTTGTTGAATATTATATTTTTATGAATAAACAATTTCCTCTTCATAACCACCAGACCTAATATACAATTTGACTCTTTATTTCTAATGCAAGCTGTTCTACAATAGATTTGAAACAGTCTACATCATAATTATTTGTTTACATGTCACCCTACCTCATTAGGCTAAGCTTTCTAAGGCTAGAGCTGATACATTATTTTCATGAACTGACTTCCATTAGTATTTGATTTTAATTCTTTATTAAAAGAAAACATAAGAGAAAAGAAAATATATGACCTAAAGTATTTTTTCAAACAGAATTTCAATATTTAGTAAATTAATCTTTTTTTTGCAGGGTGCAATGGTACACAATTGTAATCCCAGTACATGGGAGGCTGAAACAGGAAAATCGCAGGTTCAAGGCCAACCTCAACAACTTAACAAGACCCAGTTTCAAAATAAAAAGGGCTGGAGGTCTAGCTAAAAGGTAGAATGCCCCTGGGTTCAATCCCCAGTACCCACAAAAAATAATATTTTTCTATTAAAAGAAATATTTTATACTCACATGGTATACAAATGTATCTGTCTTGATTGTTTTAGGGTAAATGAAGTCAACAAAACTGGATATGCAATAAACACAAATGATTTTTTTCATTACTCAACTAAATTGTTATTAGAAGTCTGATAGTAAAAGGCAGGCTAGAAACTTCAACTTGAGTCTCTTTGAAGATTTCCCAATTGTCTAGAAATGGGTTAAAATTTAAAGAACAGGAAGGATTTTGTAGGCTTAAGGATAGGAAGCTAATTCAAGTCACTTCTCATATAAAGGTAACCATTGAAGCCAGGCACAACGGTATACGCCTGTAGTACCAGTGCTTGGGAGGGTCAGAGAGGAAGATCATGGGTTTGAGGCCAGCCTCAGCAATTTAGCAAGACCCTCGGCAACTTAGAGAGACTCTGTTTCAAAAATTAAAGGATAAAAAGAGCTGAGCTGAGGAGTTAGCTCAAAAAAAAAAAAAAAAAAAAGTAACCTGTGAGAAATTCGTCATGCCACATAGCATTATGGCCTTTTAGGTGGCAGCTTCTGTACCATTCTTTGAACATAGAAATCTTCGTGGAAGCCTCATGGGATTGTTTCCTTGGAAGCATCTTACCAAGCCCTACCCTCTTCACAGCATTGCTAGGAAGCAGAGTGGAATACCCAAACATCTAGGATACCATCAACCTCTCAGTCTCTCTCTTTCCTGCCCAGTCCATTACTTTCTAGCCTCAAAGTAATTCCTCCTTCAAATATTGAGCCAAAGCCCTTTTCTGTGCCCTCACATCCATTTCATTTTACAGATTACACAAGTCCTTCTCCATGAGGTTTCAGTTTCTAAAACAAAAGCCAAGCTTTGTGTTTCCACTTGGCCACATCTATCCCTTGAGACAATAAGCCCAAAACCAAATACTTTAGCAGAAGGAAAGAGGAAAAATATGACATGAAGCTTAAAATCTATGTAACTATGTCAATATATGATCCAACTCTCTCCTCCCCAATTCATCCATCATTTGTCTCTTGCTTTTGCTTTCCCTTTTTTATTCTCATTGCATTCTCACTTCATATGATCCTTCCCTGGCAATTATCATCTCACACTTGGACTACTACAACAGCCTTTTCCAGTCGCCAGTTCATCCTAGCTTCTGCCATACCTTTCCTCTACAAAAGCATTTAACATACCTCTGTATAATCTTCTACTGGCTGCTACAGAAAGCATAAATTCTCCTGTCAACTTGAAAATTTTGCATTTAAGTTGCATCAGTCCAATTTATTTTCACCCAATTCCTGGCATTGAATTTCTTTTCCACAAAGACCAACCCTTTTATTGCTCCTCTCGTGCACTCTACTCACTTCCGCAACATGGCTTTAGTTCATTCTATTACTCTCACTTTGAATAGTCTTCAACATTTTCTCCTCTTATGTAAAATTCGTCCAACTTTTAGAACCAAGCCTAGATCCACTACCCCAGCCCAATCTCTCTCTACTTCTCTTATGCATAGCTATTGTACCGTACATACAGCACACATTGCCCATTTTGCTGTTCAATTCTGTATTTGTTGTGTATTTTTAATTACACTTTAATTATTTCAATCTTTCTACCCTTTATTAATTTCAAGTACCCTGAAGACAGTATTCACATCTTCTCTTATCTCCTTTATTGTACCAAACACAAAAGCTGGCATGTAACAACCACTGAATGATTGTGTGGTGGGATGGCCATGTGAACTACTTACTAATGTATCCCCTCACAACCCTTCTTTCTTCCCCATCCCCAACATTCATATATACTTCCTTCTACCTGGCATCTTTTCTCAAACCAGGGAGCAATGAAGCATTCTGTGCTTACCCCCAGAATAGGTAAGTAGAGTTGTTCTAGCAGAAATGCAGAAAGAGAGAATAAAAGAACCAATGGTTGGCTCTTGAGTTTCAAAATAAAGATGTAAAACCCATAACAGAGACAAGAAAATGGTCAGAAGGTCTATAATCTAGAGTGCAAAATACATGTTTAGAACAAATGAAAAATAATTTTGAAATAAATTTGCTTTTCCATTTAAGAAGAAACTTTTTACATTTCCAGAATAGCTGGGCATGGTGGTACACAACTGTACTTCCAGTGTTTGGGAGGCTGAGGCAGGAGGATCAAGGGTTTGGGGCCAGCCTTGGATGCTCAACAATTTAGTGTGACCCTGTTTCAAATTAAAAAAAAAAAAAAAAAAGTGCTGAGGTTGTAGCTTGGAGGTAGAATGTTCCAGCATTCAATCCCCAGTACCAAAAAGAAAAAAAAAAAAGTCTCTAGGCTGAGAGATAATAAGGGGAAAAAGAGAGTCAAAAATAATAGAGTGTGATGCTTATGTGAATCCTTTAAAAGGAACTCCACCCTACCATGCTCACACATTAACTCCAAGCAGGAGTGAAGAGACTCTCCAGGAAGTTTGAGAACTAAGAGCTTATTCTTTGTTTCCCATCTATTGCCTTGGGAAAGAACGAGCTGCCAGCTTCAAATAAGAAATGTCATGAGAGAACAGAAATGGTTTCATGCATGCTTTGGGAACCTGAGGTGGTGGGAGGTGGGGTAGAGGCACACAGGAATCATGAAGATTTAAGCTAAATCGGTTAATAAAATTTATCCTACTTTTTAAAAAGAAGGGGCAGAGACAGAAAGTCCAGAGTATACTGCAAAATGAGCAGATTAAACTTTTGTATCTAGATAAGTGATGAGTCCAAACGGTGTCTGAGTTATAAGAAAGTTACACTGCACATCGAAATTGATTGTGTGAGAAGTAGCATATTCACTGTATTTATTGATTGAGTGATTAATTTTATCAACAATAAAATCACAAAAGCTTAAACCAGACTCAAAACTTGAAGAAATAACTTCTAAGTAGTCCCAAGTCTATTTTAAGATATCTGTTACAACATCAATAAAACTTAAATAGTAATATAATCTCATGGACCAAAAAATCCCTTGGGAAATTACAATGCTAATAAAGTTTACTTTAATGCCTATAAATCTATACTTTCAATAACGAAGAGAAAACATGTGTGATAACATGGCAACATAACCATAATGGTAGGATAAGAGTATAAATAGACTGTTTTTATGACATTTGTTTTCTTACTTAAGGTAGAATGAATCAAATATAGAAAAATGAGGAGACAATGATTTTAAGACGAGTATTTTACAAAGCTATCAATTGCCATCATTAACAAAGCCTGGAAAGGAAAACTTTTGCCTATGTATTCTTTAGGTAACCATATAATAGTTTTACAAAGCTACCACGCTAGTGAATAAGAATGTAGAGTGCTGTAAATGTTTCAACGCACTAAAAATATTCAACTTATCTCTTAAGCAAATAAATCACTTTTCCTTTGCCCATAATTTCTCTCCTATTTTTTCCAGCAGCATTTTGTCAACCTAGTACACTAAAACCACAATGATGGGAAAATATTGGTCATTTGTTTCCTTCATGCATTCTGCAAGTTATTAATCAAGAGCACAGCTGGATGATTAACTACTTGAATTAGGGCAAAATGTTCCAGTTTCATCATCACTGCCAAATTCTCTTTTTTTTTCATTTTTGATTTATAACTTTGCTGGAAAGCATATTAACTTTACATTGCCAAATGTAAACAATAACTTATGCAACTTATCAGCTACCCAATTCTTCTGAGCAAACCTAGTTTCTGCTTGCTAAGGAAATTTCAGTGAAAAAGACTAAATATTAGATGGAAAATATCCTATATTTAAAGTTAAGAATCTAATCTCATATCCAGGCCAACAATTAAATATTACAAGGCTAGTTGAGTTGTATCTTTACTTCAAACACTTTTGAGACTATTTTCAGTCTCATTTACTAATACAGAGCAGAAAGTATAGGTCATATTTTCAATTATCAATTTTAAGTCATTTAAAAAGAAAATTTAGCCTGGCATGGTGATGCACACCTGTAATCCCATTACTTGGGAGGCCGAGACAGGAGGATTGCAGGTGTGCAGCAATTTAGGAAGGCCCTGTTTCAAAATAAAATATAAAATAGGGCCAGTGGTGCTGGGTTCAAGCCCCAGTAAAAAGAATGGAAGAAGGGAGGAAGGAAGGAAGGAAGGAAGGAAGGAAGGAAGGAAGGAAGGAAGGAAGGAAGGAAGGAGAGAGAAAAGAAGAGGAAAAGAAAAAAGAATAAAAGAAAATCTAGCCAGCTGTGGTAGCACACATCTGTAATACCAGTACTTAGGAGGCTGAGACCCTTGGATCACAGGTTCAAAGCCAACCTCAACAGTTTAATAATAACCTCAGCAACTTAGTGAAACCCTGTTTCAAACTTAAAAATAAGGACTAGGGGTATAACTCAGAGATAGAATGCCCTTGAATTTAATTCCCAGTACCAAAAGAAAAGGAAGAAAATCTTTAAAACGCCAACCCAAATGCAGCATATCGATTCATAAAGGTTTGGGGGTTGGCTAAAGGGAGGTTGGGTTTGATCAGTGCACATGGCAGAGATGTATGGAAATATCACACTGGATATCATTAATACGTACAACAAATGCATATTATTCAAAATGAAAAATCAAGTTCTTATACTATGTGAGACAATATTCACATAAAAACAACTAGTGGAGTATTATATGAAGAGAAAATGCATGCAATAACATTAACTAAAAGACATAGGTCTTCCTCAAGAGAGTCTGAAAGAGATCAAGAATGGATGTGCACAGAGATATCAGCTGCCCCTCGTGAAACCAAAGGAAAACTGTGATCTCTCACCTACTTCCATACCTGAGCCAGCTCCTAGCTAAGGACTCATCAATTAAGAAAGGTCAGATCTCCATTCCTTCCCCATAGTGACCTGGGAACTTTTATCAAATAACTTTACATCAAGGAAAGGGGAACCAGGATCTTTCAAGAGCTGTAGAATGCAATATCTAAACTGACTCTACTCACAGACCATCAAATGGAATCATACCCCCACTGTTAGAGCAGGAGCACATGGGGATTGGGTGACAAATGTAGCTCTGGCCCTAGTTTATTTCACAATGAATCCGGCAGATCCAGATCTAGGAAGTGATCTTTTCCCATGCTTCCTACTCTACAATCAGGATGAACACACTTAACAAATGGCAAAATGTTCACATTGTGTCCTTGGTGTGTTGGGTAGAAGATCTTGTAGAAGAAAAAATAAAGCAGTAGCACCTGAAACTCCCACCCTGGACAAAATACCAATAAAAAATGCTGTATTTCCACAAAATGGCAGAGGTAAGTGCCAATCTCAGAAGAGGCGGGAGATAAATTTCCCATTGATTCCTCATTTGATTCACCAGTCTTGCCATAAGAAAACAGATGGATGATGGCAGATGACAGTAGGTTTATAGTTCTAAAATTCCCAGTTACCAGATGAGGGAGGCTTCCACCAAGGAACTAAAGAAAAACTATAACTGAGCATAAAATGGAATCTGAAAAAGTTGTGGCAACAAACTCAATATTGGATACAAAAGAATTTAATTCTATGGAGATCATCAAGAACAAAGTAATTGTGTTCTTATAAAGAATATACATCTATAAAATCCATAGGCTATATATTTTACAAATAGCCTCGAACTATGCCAATCAACAACAGACACAACTATAGGAAGACGCATGTAAATCAGTATTTTACAAAGATTATAATAAAAATTTCTTAGAAAGTGGTAAATTAAGCAGATAGAAAATGACAGAATATTGATAACCTGAACAACTATATATAAAATATACAGATCCCTACATGAAAAAATAGAGAAATAATTTTATTTTCAAGTAAACAATTATAGGAAAGCAAAGCAGGTACTGGACTACAATGGCAGTCTCACTACATTTCAGTGGATCAATATTATATAAATTCTTTTACTATAATGCAAGAAAATTAAATATTGGAAAACAATATATTTTAAGGTATATTTAACTAAAGAAATTGGAAATGGAATACAGAAAACTCATTTAAATACATAAACACATACCTACATATATAATATATATATTTACACATATGTGTATGTGTATATATGATTCATATAATATAATATGAAGTATATTTATATATATAAGACAAATAAGAGGATAAAAAAGTAACCAATAGAAACAGAAAAGAGGGTTCTTTGAAAAAGCATCTTGTTACAAAAATGTCTGATAAGATTATAAGAATAAAAAGCAATAGAACACAAGTAAAATAAAGTGAAAAGGAAGTAACTACATAGGACTTTTTTAATTATAAAAGTTTTTGGATCAGTTGTATAATAATAAATTTTAAGACTGAGGAAATGTGTATATTCCTGAAAAATATAAAATGCCACACTATCATTAACAGAAATAGAGAACTTGGGTAAAAGAATATATGTTAAAAGCCGGGCGTGGTGGCACATGCTTGTAATCCCAGCATTTGGGAGGCTGAGACCGGAGGATCTGGGTTCACAGCCAGCCTCAGCTACTTAGTGAGGCCCTCTGCAACTTAGTGAGACCCTGTTTCAAAATAAAGAATAAAAAATAGGGCTGGGGGCATAGCTCAGAGGTAGAATGCCCCTGAGTTCAATCCCCAGTACCCCCCAAAAAAGAATATGTGTTAAAGAAATCTAAATGGTAGTCAAAATAAATAGTTTTTAAAATGACAGGATTTTTCTCTTCCATTATAATTCTAACACCTTTCTTTTTTTTTTAAATCTTCTTTCATCATTGTCTAGGACTTTCAATATTCTTTTAAATATTATCTGTAATAATAAAAGTCTTATCTTATTCTACTAAAAAGTAATACATATAAATTTTCTCTATTAAATATATTTGTCAAATTTTTAAGATATTACCTTTATCAAATCCATGAAGTTTATTTTTTCTATATTGCTAACAATTTTTAATCATAAATGTGTTCCGAACTTTTCTCCACATGTAATTGGAATTATTATATATTTTCTTCTTAATCAATTAATGTGATTAATTACTCTTGTAGATTTTTTCATGCGGAAGCATCATCACATTCCTGAGACAAATCTTATCTGATTATGATGTATCTTTGTTAATTAAATTTATGAATTTATCAGTCTTCAATATTATTTATTTGTTATAATACATTCAGTAATATGATCATACCTAGTAAAGTGGATAGTGTAAACAGCTTCTTAGAAATAATAAGAGATTTCAGAAAGATTATTGAATATAAAAGATCAATCTTCTCCATATTATTATTTTACCAAGTCATGGGTAGCATTGGAATATGGCAAGGGGAAGTAGAATTGATGGTTCATTTAGCTTGAGTTTGGTGGAGAATATTTGGAGTTTATGGTCTCTTCTACATAGAGTGAACTGATTGCTAGTTTTCTCAGAACAGGAATGATCTGCAGGAATCCTCCTATGATGCATTGCATTGACCTATCTAGCATTATAACACCAAGGCATAGGCAAACTGTCGTACATCTCCCAGCAAGAAATTTGTGCATAAAGGAAAAGAGAGAAGATACTTACGGTACAAAGCCAGAAATTAGTCTGAAAATTCTTCCAATCATCTTACATATAAAATTGCAAGCCATGGATACAGACTCACAAATACCTAGTGAAAACAAGAAATCACCTAGCAGGAATATGTCTAATAGTGAAATTAATAGAGTACATAAGTCACCATACATCCCTCCCTTTTTTGAATTTTATGAAATAGCATTTATTAGAATTTCTGGATTTGTAGGACAAAAACCTATATCTGTGCCAATACCTATGGGTATATCTGTATGTAATGCTCCATCGTCTCCTTATTCCAAAGATATGTAGCAAATTATTTTAATTAACCATGTAAAAGACAGACTATAAACTATCTTCCTTATATATGACATGTGTTTTAAATTTATGTACTTGAAAAGGTGACTTCAAAACATGTCCCACCTTCTAGTTTCAGCTCTGACGTGTAAACAGATTGAAAACATCACTCTTGCCCTTACAATAAGAAAAAATATGCAATGCGGTGAAAACTGATGACTTCTCTTGATCCCATCAGAGAATTGGGGGCACAAAGCAAGTCAACATCCCCAAATCGGAAGAGACAAGAAACAACAGAGAAACACAACTGAGACTGATTTACCTGGAGTGGAAAATGATGGAATTATAAACTGATAGGTGCACTTGCATGGTCATTTTAATAAATTTTTGGAGGCTGAGTGTGGACTACCTTTAGAATACCTCTAGAATAAGAAACTCCTAGGGGCTATGGGTTTATGGACTCTCACACTTTCATGAGTTTTACCTCCCAGAATGCCACCAGGTCTCATGGTGATGAGCCAAGAAGAATTACCTCATGTTTTTGGCAGGGAGGGGGGGGGAAAAAACATTCTAAGATGTGCCTGTTGCATTCACGGTAACAAAGACCTGCTCTCCAGGGAAAAAGAATAGCAAAGACTCACAGGACAAAGGGCAATTTCTAACCCCAGCCCCATCTAGTCTTACTTTCTCTCCTAAGTTTGCAGAGGGAGACAGAGGAAAATAAATAAGTAAGTAAGTAAGTAAATAAATAAATAAATAAATAAATAAATAAGAAGCTTAGAAACACTTTGAAGGGTCACAGCCCAGAGACACAGGCCCACTAAAAGACTTATTAAATCATAAGATTTTAGAACACTTCTTCTCTCCTCCGCCTACCACAGTATCAGAAAGGTTGAGGTGTTATAACAGGATTACAGCTGAAAGAGCTGCAAGGTATGGCTCTATTCAAGAAAAACTTCAAATGGAAACCCAAAGACAAAGAAGAAACAACAACTTGACAGGTATTTGATGCCCCAGGCACAAAGCAAATAAATGTCAGAACCAGACTCAGATACATCACAGATTTTGGAACTATCAGACCTCAGAAAATAAAATAACTATGATTAACATGCTGAAGAATCTAATGGAAAAAGTCGACAGCATACAAGAACAAAAAGGTTATGTCTATTTCATTTTTATGAATTCGAAAAATTGTTATCAACTTGCTAATTCTTCTCAACTCAATCTAAACATTCAACACACTACCAATCAAAATATTGGCAATTTTGTTTTATATATATTGATAAAATGATTCTAAAATTTATATGGAAAATCAAATGCTCCAGAATACCCAGTGCAGCACAAAAGACCAAAACTAGAGGACTGACACTATCTGACTTCAGGGATCCTTATAAAGTTGAAGTAAACAAGACAATGTGGTATTAGTGAAAGAACACACTGAAATAGAATAAAGAACAAAATAGAATAGAGAACCCAGAAACAAACGCATACATATGTAAACAACAAATCTTTTTTTTCTTTTTATAATCTGTTATTATTTTTATTGGTGCATTGTAATCATACATCTTAATGAGGTACAAGATGGTAGAGGCATACATGCACACAGCACTCATTTAACCCTTCTCCAATTCCCCAACCCATTCTTTCCTCCCTCCCTCCTTGCCATGTTCAGTTTAATGATTGACTTTGATATATATTTATGAATGTACATCATGTACATTAGGGTGTTTCCCTCTCCCCTCCCCTGCCTCCCATCACCTTCAGTTAGGTTGCTTTCTTTGTTCATCTAAGGTTTCTCCTTCTTCATCTAGAGTCCCTCCTATGACCCATTTCCTCCCTACTTTCTGCATACTAGGGAGAGCATTCAATTTTCTATGTTTTGTGACTGACTAATCTCACTTAGCATAATGTT
>PVLC010026509.1:0-22651 GCA_004027655.1 Graphiurus murinus | reverse complement strand
ACTAAGTTGAGGAAAACCTCACTAAGCAGCTGAGGCTGGCGGTGAACCTGTATCCTGCTGTCCAGCCTCCCAACTACTGGGATTACAAGCATGAGCCACCACTCCCGGCTCTTAACCCACTCCCGGCTCTTCTGAGAGAAAAGGGTGGATACTGACAGTCAGGTGGAGGGAGAGGAGGATTGTTTGGTTTTTTGCAATTATGAGAAGTGCCCAGGTATTTTTTACCACTGAAGATCTGGAATTTATCTCCCATTACTCTTCCACTTTGTTGTTGTTGATGTTGTTTCTAGTGTCTGTAATCTTGTTTTTAAAATGCCTATCAAAGTATAGTTTGGGGCTGTTCAAAATGGCATATTTTCCTAATTTTTCTGACTAGAATTATATGAGATATGCCAAATAGTATTGTCACTTGGTAACAAGGCTCAAATCAACAGAGGGTATTTTATCAGGGAAATTTCTAAAAATTTTCTGCACAAGAATACCGGTTTTTCTATTAGTCTTTATGTGGGAAAGAGCTAAGAATATATATAACATCTTATATTTGGCATATATTAAGTTCTCCAGTAACTGACTTAGTTTACCCTTTGTTGTACTATGCTAGATTATGTAAAAAATTTCAGCTTATAATTGTAAATGATTTTTATTATGCATATGTTACAAAGAAGAACCAGTTTTAGTACTGTTCATTTAGAGTTCAAAAGCATTTTGACATTTAGATCTGCTACCTGGAGTTCAAAGATGCTAAATATATATTAATGTCTTATGTTTATCCATTTAAAACAGAATATCTGCTTTCAAGGAATGCATATGTGACATTACTTCTAGAATCTTATACAGACAAAAGTTTTTTAAGAGCTATGTAGCACTTGTAATACAATACCCTTCTTAACGAGTATAAAAGAAAAGTCTAATTAAATGCAAGAAAAGATGTTTGGGGTATCCATTTGTCTTTTTGACCTCTGGAGTGCTGCTGATCAAATATTACTACAAAAAATGCTAATGAAGTGAAAAATTCCTCTTTAAGTAGAACTCACCCCTACCCACATTAAAGCACAAGAAAAAGATAAGCTCTAGATGATTCCAAGTTCCTTTGTTTCTAACAATATTTCCTGTAAAAATAACTTCAGTACCCTGAGCCTGTGTGAGCAAGCTCCATCACTGACAGCACAGAAGGCAGTGGGCACACCGTCAGTTAGTTTTCCTCGCCCATGCGCCTCTGTTTAATAGTTCTGACATTTACACATACTATACCGTTGGACATTTTTAAATTTGGAGATTTATTGATGTTTTTGTGATAATCACATACTGATAATCACAGAGCTATGATTGAATACTGCTCGGTGCCTCTGGCAGAGAAGGTAGGTCATCTTGTTCAACATCAGTGTGTGTGTGTGTGTGTGTGTGTGTGTGTGTGTGTGTGTGTGTGTGTGTGTTCTGCCTCATGGGATGAAAAGCTCCATACTGCATTTTCAGGACTACCTTCTAGCCAGAGTTCTGGATCTAATTCAGGTTCTTCCAATGAGATCTACTCAGCCCAAATGTAACTTGAGATCTAGCCTCAGTGGAGAAAAGGGCACACTTCAGGGCAGCTGGTGAAGTAGGTCTCTGAAACCAGTGATTCTGGTGAAACATCTTTATGGCTGGACCCCAATGGTCAGTGTGTTCCCTATAGCAGCAGTCGAGTTAGTGGTGTTCTCTATACATCTCCACGTTCAAGCTAACACTGTGTGATCACAGAATTTGGGAGAGAAGTGGGCTGCTTGCATTTCCTGATTATATCAGAGACAAGTTAGTAGTCAGCTCTGTGATGGGACTTTGGATTTATTCAAGGAGACCCAAACAGTAGCCTGATGTTTCAGAGTTTCTAATGATTTTTGCTAGCATTTGGTTCTTTTTATCAACTAACTTTCTGCATGGAGTAGCTAGAGCAATTTCAGTTAGGTGCAAATGGACCCCAACAGATACCAGCACTCACAAAGCAACTGAGTGATAAAAGGAGAAATGTCTGAAGCTGCATTTATTTATTCATTTGTTTATTTATTTATTTTATTATCAGTGAAAGATCCACAGGTAGATGATCAAAGAATGTTGCATCTGGGAACTAAAGAGTGACATATTTGAAAGAATTAAAAGGTAAATCTGAATCTTCTCAAAGGCAAGAATAAGTAAGTCTCCAGGATCTACCTTCCGTTACTCATGAAAGCAAACTCTCTGGCTACTTACCATCACAATTTAAAAGGTGGCAAAGACCTCTGTGATTTTTCTCTTTATAAAAGAGAGAGTGTTTTCCTAATCAGTCTTTCTATCTTTTGTTAGGAAATGTCTTCTAAGAAATTCTAAAGTGAGTGATATCCATGTTTGGGTTACAGATGTTCATAATCCTTCAGGTGGTCCTTGATATATGCTAAAATTAAGTTGCATGTAAACACTTCAGATTTTTCAGGTGGGTGATATCTTAATGGACTATCAAGAGATCCCAATGAACCAAAGAAGCCCAATAACCAAGAAGATCTTGGGGACCATGGAAAATAATTCTGCCTACACTAGAGTCATATGTCTCATGTGCGTGAATGTTTTTATGTTCATGGAATGTCATACTTAACTCTTAACTATTTTTTTTTTTTTTTGCGGTACTGGGGATTGAACTCAGGGACATTCTACCTCCAAGCTACATCTCCAGCCCTATTTTTTATTCTATATTTTGAAACAGAGTGTCACTAAGTTGCAGAGTACCTCACTAGGTAGCTGAGGCTGGCCGCGAACCTGGATCCTCCGGTCTCAGCCTCCCAAATGCTGGGATTACAAGTGTGCACCGCCACGCCTGGCTCCCATACTTAACTTTTATCAGAATGTTTTTGTAAAGGCTTCAGGATAATCCATTGGATCTGCAAACATCTCAGGATGCAAACACGTTTCTCCAGCTCTGTGTCCAGTTGAATGGAGCTGTCCAAAAACTAACATTTTGTTGTTCATCATGAGGGCGATATTTGAAATAAATAATCTGTGATTTACTCAAATGCAAATACATCTTCCATTATTGGAAGCATAGAATTATAATTGCCTGTGTTGGCAATAATTAGTTTTAATTATGGTTTTTTATCTTCATTTTTTAAATTTTTTTAATTGGTGCATTGTAATCATACATCTTTGTTAGGTACAAGCTGGTAGAGGCATACATGCACACATTTCTCATTTAACCCTTCCCCAATTCCTGACCCACTCCCTCCCTCTCCTTCCTTCTCAAGTTCAGTTTAGTGATTGACTCTGATATGTTTGTGAAAGTACATCATGTGCGTTAGGGTGTTTTCCTCCCTCTCCCATCACCTTCAGTTAAGTCACTTTCTTTGCTCATCTAAGGTTTCTCTTTCTTCATCTAGAGTCCCTCTTATGACCCACTTTCTCCTTAGCTTCTGTATATTAGAGAGAGCATACAATTTTTTACTTTTTATGACTGACTAATCTCACTTAACATAATGTTTTCCAGTTCCACCCATTTCCCTGCAAATGACATGATTTTGTTCTTCTTTATGGCTGAGTAAAATTCCATTGTGTATATATCCCATAATTTTGTAATCCTTCATCTGTTTATGGGCATCTTGGCTGTTTCCATAGTCTGACAATTGTGAATTGTGCAGCTATAAACATAGATGTACATGCGTCGGTCTGATAGTTTGGTTGCCATTCTTTTGGGTAGATACCCAAAAGTGGTATTGCTGGATCATATGGTAGGTTCATTCCCATTCCTCTGAGGATCCTCTATACTGTTTTCCAAAGTGGTTGCACTAATTTGCAATCCCACCAACAATATATTAGGGTTCCCACTTCTCCATGCCCTCACCAGCATTTGTTGTTGTTCGTGTTTTTTATGATTGCCATTCTAATTGGAGTTAGGTGAAATCTGAAGGTAGTTTTGATTTGCATCTCTCTGATTGCTAATGATGTAGAACATTTCCTCATACATTTATTGGCCATTTGTATTTCTTCTTTTGTGAAGTGTCTATTTAGATCCTTTGCCCATTTTTTTTTTCAGTACTTGGGATTGAACTTGGGGGCATTCTACCTCTGAGCTATGCCCCCAGCCCTATTTTTTATTCTTTATTTTGAAACAGGTTCTCACTAAGTTGCAGAGTGCCTCACTAGGTAGCTGAGGCTGGCCACGAACCCAGATCCCCTAGTATCACCTCCCAAATGCTGGGATTACAAGCGTGCACCACCATCCCCAGCTCTTTTGCCCATTTTTTGATTGGGTTATTTGTTTCCTTAGCTGTAAGTTTCTTGAGTTCTCTGTATATCCTAGATATTAGTCCTCTATCAGAAGAGTAGCTGGCAAAAATTTTCTCCCACTATGTGGACTCTCTGTTGAGGTTCTTGATAGTTTCCTTTTCTGTACAGAAGCTCTTCAGTTTAATGCAATCCCATGTATTGATCTTTCTTTGAGTTGTTTGTGCTTTGGGGGTCTTGTTAAGAAAGTTTTTTACCTGTATTTATGTTTTAAAGTTCTAGTCAGTATACTCATTGTATGATGGCATCGTAGCATAGATGAATCTCATCCTTTTTCAGAAAAAGCCAAGTACGTGATTCCACAATAAAAATTCTGAAGGAGCCAAACATATCTATGGTGTTTCTGTTGACAAGAAAAAGGCTGGTTATACTTTGCTAAGGTTCAAGGGGATTTTCCTGGTGTCCACTAGATCCTATATTTTCACCTAGTTTTTGGTTATATGGTTATGTCTCTTGATGATAATTCATTTCAATGTATGCTAAAGATTTATCCACTTTTGCTATTGGTGCTACACATAAAAACAAAACAAAACAAAACAAAAACCAAAAAACAAATTCCTAAAGAAGAAAACCATAGCTTAAGTGCTCCAAACATTTTAGCAAACACTATTTCTTCATGATTTGGTCACGTTCAGTGGATTTCCCTTCATATTTTCTGCTTAAACCCCTCCACTGTTCTGTCAGGCATAGCCATCAATCTTTAATTTTTTGTGAGGCCATACCCCATACTCTAAGGGAAGAAATCCCCTAAGATGTTTTACTCTGGGCTTTAGCATGAGAAGCCTATGGGCTTGCTCGTAGAACAGGTGGGAAGTGGGAGGTAACAGTGTTCTCAACTGATCTTTGACTTATTTGATCTCTTATTTATTTGTCATTTGATCTTTCATTTATTTGGCATCATCCTCATCATTTCTAAGACCTTAAAAAAACCTCTAAAAAGTTGTTTTATTTCTCTCTCTCTCTCTCTCTCTCTCTCTCTCTCTCTCTCTCTCTCTCTAGTATTTATCAAATACCCCAGATACAGGAAGAAACCTTATCATTGAAAGTTAATTCTGGAATATTTTATGATTCTGAGCATATGAGGTTAGAATGTCAAAGGCTGTTTGTTTGTGGGTACCAATACCTATATGGAAAACACTGCAACCTGATAAGTTGGTATCTTTTCTTTGTGATCTCAGGTCTAAAAAGCTAAATTTTTCATTTAGCTGAAAATAAAACTGATAAGAATACATATTCTTTTAGGGATTGATAATGATTTTTACTTATCTTTTAATTTAATGACACTTATGAATATTATTCATTCTTAAAAATTATATGTATACAATTAAAACTAAGACCAGTATGAAATATATTTTTAGAAAGTCTTAAGATCTTAAACTACAGTTTAATTTACCCTAAATTTTTCCCTAGATGATATGTTTTATATAACGTGTATTTAAATATAAAGGATCTTACCTCTAGAAACATTCAATACCGTTTATCAAACCCTGTTCAGTGAGTTCTATTTATCTTCTACTGTTATAATATCATTGACTACTCTTTTTACATCAAATAATGAATGAAGTAAATTAATTTTATTTTCTAATAATTGCTAACCAAAATAACCACCAATCCTAAGTAAACTCCAATACCTACCCTTTCTTCCTTTCCTTTATTTTCCTTATTTCCTTCTCCTTCCTTCCTTCCTTTCTTCCTTCCTTCCTTTCTCCCTTCCTTCTTTCCGGATTAAACTCAGTAGCATTCTACCTCTGAGATAAGACCTCAGTCTTTTATTTTGAAACAGGGTCTCACTAAGTTGCTGAGGCTGGCCTCAAACCTGTGATCCTCCTGTCTCAGCCTCCCAAGTACAGGGATTATAAGTGTGTGCCACCATGCCAAGCTCACATCACTTCTTTTTAATGATCTATGAAAATATGATTTTGAACTCAAGTAAATATGAGGAAGCTTACAACCTGTGCCCCCTCTTTAAAACTTACAACTCAATGTTGGTATACTAAAAATTTATCCAAGCTTGCTGACAAATATGAACAGTGTGCAATTAAGATATGTATTTATTTGTACATTTATACTTTAATTAAAATTTATTTTAGCAGTAACCAGAAAAATAATAATAAAAAAGATAATGTGTATATGTAGTTGACTACTTGCCCATTGGAATGAACAGAAGAGAATAAAACTAGAAGATAAAAATAGGATGTTGAAAGTATTCCAACTAAAACAATGACTTTCAGCATTCCCAGTTTTGCAATCCAAAACACCTGACCACACAATTTAGAGGAAGGAAGATTTATTTGCTCACAGTTTTGGAGATTTCAGAGTTTCATTTCATGTTAGGTTAGGAGAAGTCTGCAGAGTTCAGGGAATATCATGTGGAGAGGAGAGGGAGAGAGAGAGAGAGAGAGAGACAGAGAGAGAGAAGAGAGGAGAGAGAGAGAGAGAGAGAGAGAGAGAGAGAGAGAGAGAGAGAGAGAGAGAGAGAATATGAACACAGGGGCTTGGTTCATCCATCATGGAGATGGAGGCTGGAAGCAAGACAGAGATCAAGGGGAAGGGGACTATATATTGTACCAATGTCATATGTAACCCCCAGAGAGCCCTCCTAAGCAACCAAGCCCTGCCTCCAATATGGCTACCTTGTTCCCATGAGGTCTACAGAGACATTCTAAATCAAAACCCTAACATGTGCAATAATCTGTAAAATCTCCAAGAAAATATTCAAGGTCTTTTTGGATGTAGTGTCAAAGAGGAATTTCATTCACATGCTTGAATCTTGGTACTGTCAGTTACTGGCTGTTGGAAGTGCTCTCTTTGTGTCTCGATTCCCTGATCTGAAACAAACTGATAATAGTAATGGAAATGAAATAATTTAGTGCCCAGAGAAGTATCTGATCTAACAAACATTACTTTTGTCCATTCAAAATGTATTCCATTGTTCCTGGTGCTTAGGACAGATTTTGGAACAGTGAGAGGACTTGATGTCTTTGTTAGCTCAAAACACTCAAAATTCTGACCACATGCTTTAGAAAGTTCTGGAAGCCAGAAATACCACTGTTATGAGGCCAGAGCCTCTGCACTCAAAAAGCTCCAACTCAGAAAAAAATAAACAAGAAAAATCCTGAGTGTGATAACAGAAGGGAGATTCAAATGTAAGACATCCACCATCCAAGAACCTGGGGAAATGCAACTACTGAAAAAGGTCAGTTGGGTGTGGTGGTGCATGCCTGCGATGGATCCCAGTGCCTGAGAAGTTGAGACAGGAGGACTGCAGGTTTGAGGCCAGCCTCAGCAATTTAGCAAGACTCTTAGCAATTTAGAAAAACCCTGTTCAAAATTAAAAAATAAAATAGGGATGTAGGTATAGATTAGAGGTACCTTTGGGTTCAATTTCCAGTACGAAAGAAAGAAAGAAAGAAAGAAAGAAAGAAAGAAAGAAAGAAAGAAAGAAAGAAAGAAAGAAAGAAAGAAAGAAAGAAGAGAGAAAAAGACAGAAAGGAAGAAGGAAGGAAGGAAGGAAGGAAGGAAGGAAGGAAGGAAGGAAGGAAGGAAGGAAGGAAGGGGAAGAAAGAAAGAGAAAAAGGAAGAAAGTTAGATGAAAGCTTTGTGGTGAGAGTGAAAAGATCCAGAAAGTATGTGGACAAGTATTGAGCTACTTACCAGTTGGAAACCAAAAAAAAAGGGTATAGTAATAGGTGCATTTGAGAACGTAGAAGAAGGCCAGAGTGTCTGCACAGTAGTGAAATTGATGTAATGAAATCATTAGTGAAGAAGACTAATATGATCCTGCTTTGGTGAATGTCATGACTAGTGTAACATTAACATCTTAATTTTAAGAAGCCTCATTAATTTGAAAGAATCTAAAATGAAATTAGTGCATTGGCCTGCAGAATATTAAATTAAAGGAATTAAACTGTGGCCTGGTAGGGGAAATTAATGACTGTTCTGTTTATAATACTCAGCTTCTTCGAAGTGTTTTCTTATCTATAAGGTGGAGATAATCACAATTGTCCTGCATACTGGAAAAGATTACTAGGAGGATCAAAGCTGATGATACATCAAGAACATTTTGCAAAGTAGAAAATGCAAAGCCATTGTCAGCTACTATTACCAGGACCTGATTTTTCCTTTAAGATAGTTACTGCCTCATCTCCTAGTCCTTTCCTTTATCATCGATGCCTGCCACATCATACCTTTAAACATTAAAAAAACATATAAATACTCATCTATTTTACATTATTTTATATATTTTTCCATAGCACTTGTCAATTGATAACCTCTTAGCTATTAGAATAAAGTGAGGATTATTGTCTATACAATTCATACCCTATACCATATATCTAGAACAATACCCGGCAAGAAGCAAATAGACAATAAATATTAATTGGGTGAATGAATCAATGGGGGGTAAGTGTTTAGTTTACAGAGCAGCATTAACTTGACTGTAAAAATCTTTCTCTTTTTTGCCTTGCTAATCAATGTATGTCAAAAGAGTTAACAGAGGAGGAAGAGAGAGTTATACTCAAGGTCAAAAGCAAACTTGGCAGAGAGGAATGAGGACTGGCCCATGAGACAGAGACTCTAGTCTTAATTCCCTTTGTACATCAAAGAACTTTTCAAATTGCAGTTCTTCTATTTAAACACACACACACACACGTAATTATAAATTATACTAATTTACCCTACTTTACAGATTGTTAAGGAGATAAAATTGGCAATGGGTTTGAGGGTTTCATAATTACCCATTTATATACACAAACATAAAGACTATCATTGTAAATAAAGATGACCATGTTAAAATAGACAGTAGATACCTAGATATTAACGGTTCTGCTCTGAGCAGAAGTACCAGTCTCTAACAATTCTGAGCTTAGCCTAAGTTAGCATCAACACAATTGAACTTAGTATTTTACTTAAGACAAACACAAAACAATAGAAAAAAACACACCATGATTTCCTAATTGAAATAGTGATATTACTTTAAAAGTTGTTTAGCATATATTGTATTTCATTTCTAATGATTGGATTTTACTCTAATCAAGATAGCGTATCAAATGAATGAGGAGGGTTCTTTATGCTAAGTAAATTATACTAGTAACTAGTTTATAATTTGTGATCACACATGATTCTGATAGTGAAGAAATTTCATTACAGGTGGGTTGAAAAGCAGCGTGCATGTGCGTTTGCATGTCCGGACGCAGGTAAATAAATAGCAAAGCTCATTGATAGCAGAGGCCATTAGAATTTGAATAAGATTATGTTCTCTGTAGGGGAGATAACAGGTAATGAAAGACAATTCAGGGCTAGTTTGTTATTACTTCATTCAATACCTCAGCCTCCAGCTGATAAAACTCGGTGTGTGTGGCTCCCGGGAGACATTAACAACAGGATGCTGCCAACATTTGTAGTGATTTCTAAAATCATTAATATCACTATTTAAATGAGTTTCTGATGTGCACAACCCAGGGCAGAACCAGAGGTGAAACTACAAGAGCTTTCCTGAGACCACGGGAAGGAGGTTATGTGGATTGTAGCCAGCCTGGACAGACCTACTGTCAAGATGACTTCCCAAGGAACTGACCCTGTGGGCCTCAATGACAAATGAACTAGACTCCTTTTGAAAAGTCAGAATTATATAGTAACTTTATTTGCTTCCATGTGAATGCTAATCATATGATTTTTTATTTTTCTTATTGGTGCATTGTAATAATACATCTTTGTTAGGTACTGGTAAAGGCATACATGCACACGTCTCTCATTTAACCCTTCCCCAATTCCCACCCCACTCCCTCCCCCTCCTTCCTTCTCAAGTTCAGTTTAGTGACTGACTCTGATATGTTTGTGAAAGTACATCATGTGCATTAGGGTGTTTTCCTCCCCCTCCCATCACCTTCAGTTAAGTCACTTTCTTTGCTCATCTAAGGTTTCGCCTTCTTTGTCTAGAGTCCCTCTTATGACTCATTTTCTCCCTAGCTCCTGTATTTTAGGGACAGCATGCAATTTTTTACTTTTTATGACTGACTAATCTCACTTAACATAATGCTTTCCAGTTTCATCCATTTCCCTGCAAATGACATGATTTTGTTCTTCTTTATGGCTGAGTAAAATTCCATTGTGTACATATCCCATAATTTTGTAATCCCTTCATATGTTTATTGGCATCTTGACTGTTTCCATAGTTTGACAACTGTGAATTGTGCAGCTATAAACATAAATACACATGCATCGGTCTGATAGTTTGGTTGCCATTCTTTTGGGTAGATACCCAGAAGTGGTATTGCTGTATCATATGGTAGGTTCATTCCCATTCGTCTGAGGATCCTCCATACTGTTTTTCAAAGTGATTACACTAATCTGTAATCCCAACACTATATTAGGGTTCCCACTTCTCCACACCCTCACTAGCATTTGTTGTTCATGTTTTCGATGATTGCCATTCTAATTGGGGTTAGGTGAAATCTGAAGGTAGTTTTGATTTGCATCTCTCTGATTGCTGATGATGTTGAACATTTCCTCAAACATTTATTGGCCATTTTTATTTCTTTTTTTTTAAGAGGGTAGTTTCCATTTTATCAGGATTTATTTGGGTCTGACATAAAATATGCAATTAATTAAATAATTTATTTTTATGTATTTTTTAGGTACTGGGGATGGAACCTGGGGGCATTCTACCTCCGAGCTACAGCCCCAGCCCTATTTTTTTATTCTTTATTTTGAAACAAGGTTTCATTAAGTTGCAGAGGGCCTCACTAAGTAGTTGAGGCTGGCCACGAACCCGTATCCTCCAGTCTCAGCCTCCCAAATGCTGGGATTACAAATGTGCACCACCATGTCCAGCTCAATAAAATATGCAATTAATTTAAAAGTGTATATGTAAAGAATTTAAGTGTATATGTAAAGTGTATATGTAAAGAAATAGTGATAGGACTTCCTAGTTCAAGACTATATAAAAGATTAGACACAGGAGCTTGATTCTGATGGTTATTTCATTGAAAATTACTCTTTGTTTTAAATAACAAACCTCTCTTTATGAATTTGCCCATGCTTCCTGTAGATTGTAAACTATGACTTCAACTCAATAGAACACATCATTTCAAAGAGAAAAAAGAATTCAGAACGGAGAAAAATACTGTTTACAAATTGTATAAAAATTATTATAGCCATTATTTAAATAAATGGGCCTTAAAGAAATTAGAGCAGGACATGGTGGTGCATGACTGTAATCCCAGTACTTGGGAATCTGAGACAGGAGGATTGCAGGTTGGAGACCAGTCTGGGCAGCTTAATGATACTCTCAGCACCTTAGTGAGATTATGTTTCTAAACAAAAAAATAAAAATAAGCCTGGGGGTATAGCTCAAAGGTAGAATGCCTCTGAGTTCAATCCTTTGTCTCTCTCTCTCTCTCTCTCTCTCCCTCTCTCTTCTCTCTCTCTCATAAACAGACACACACACACACACACACACACACACACACACACACACATGCACACTCACCACAGAACTAGAACTTCATCTGACTTTTGGTCCAATTAATGGTTATATAATGTATGTGTAGTAAAAAGTAGCTTTTGACAACACACTTGATTTTTTGAGATTGTGGTTTTATTTTGTTCAAAATGATTACTACACATAACATCTCTCTACAGTTTATTTTTCCAAGAGTCATGTGTATTCAAATTAGGATGCATAATTTCTAAATATGACAATACATATTGTAAAACTATACTATCAGACATGTCATGAAAAATAAAATACAATAAAATAAAAAAAACAAAGAAGTTTCTGAGATCTCCAATTCAGGGACCCCAAGTGCTTGGTCAATGGATTATAAACTTCCTAAATGCTTATTGAAATTACTTCTATTAGCCTCATGTCATTGTCCCTGTTCAAGTCCTTATCATTTCTCATTTGGACTGCTCCAAGGATGGGTCTCCTCACCAGTTTTCTTGGTCTCAGGCTTACCTCTTTGATAGTCATTTTCCAACTCACCAAATTTTTCTTCCTAAATAGTTATTTAACCTTATCAATATTTCTCTTAACATCTTTCAAAGGCCCTTTACTACTTGTCAAGGAAAAAAAAAAAGAAAGAAAAGAAAAAAAAAACAGAAGATAATGTTAAACTATAGTAGCTTTATAATTTACTGTCCAAATTTGGAATCATATGAGTAGAAGAGAATGATATTTATAGTGGTGCCAGCTTATCCCTCATTTCTATGGTCTGGTATCTATCTTCTACATTCTTAACTTTGCTGATCCCGATCTCAGAATTTGAGATTTGTTCTATTTCCCTTTGCTAATTCACACTTTCTATACTAGTTTTTCATACTTACTCATCTGCCTGGGTCCCACCTCCCATCACTCCTTAATATTTCATTGCTTTCTAATATTCATTTTAGGTCTCATACTGCTAGGAAGTTTTTCCTGGCTTTCCCAGGCTATAATTCCGATGTCTTGTACCTATGTCTGCCAGAGTGCTTATTGTATTGCTGCCTAGTAATTTTTCTTGTCCAATATTCCTGCTAAACTTTAGCTACTTATCTCCTTAATAGAAAAATTTTTATTTTTCATTGATGCAAATTCAGAATAATAATGTAATAGTATTAAATAAACTTGTATATTTATATTCACATTAAAAGGATACTCTACTTAAAGTTAGGAAATCCACAGTGAATTGGAGACAATATCGCAGTATGTATTGCAAAAGTGCATCCTAAGGAAATCAGGAAGAGTTTAAGAAAATAGCTGGAATTTGAAGTAGACCTTGAGGTTGAGCTTGTGTGTGGTGGTGAATTAAATTGGGAAAATCGTTAATTGGTGTGTCTTCTACTCTGGGGATGAGGAGGACCTTCACTTAGACCATCAGAATCATTCCTGGTCATCACGAATGATACAGCATTCAGATTTTATTGTATGTGAAGTTTCTGAGCATTACTGAATAGCAATGGACTTTCTTCCCACAGAGAAATTTATTGAAGAAAAAAAAACTTAAAAATTTCAATGGGAGGAATTATTGATTCACAAAATACTTGTTGAAACTTTTGAATTTCAGATGGATTGTATTTCATCTTTTAAGGAAATAGAAAGAAAAGAATTGCAGAAAGTGGATGAGAATATTTTGCCCATATGTGATTGTTTTCATCATAGACTGAAACACATTCATTCTCAGATTCTTACATATTAAAACCAAGCTTGGCTTGTCAATGTTGGGGGCTTGGCCTGAGTGCAGTTATTTACATATAAGACAACCTCCAATTGTGCGGTGCAGATAGGATTGAGTATGTTATGTGTTTAGCTGTTTGATTCATGAAATGTTTCTGGTTTTCCTTGTGCTGTAAGTTTTTTTTTTTTTTTTTTTTTTGGATCAGTACAAATTATATAGCACTCACTCTGAAAAATAGATCTTAATCACTGTGTATCTATTGCTATTTCAATTAAAATTGTAGCCTTACATACTGTAAATAAATACAGTGCAATAGCTTTCTCAATTTAGTATAAATCTGCAGAAAGAATCAAACAATAGACAGAGTCTGAATTCAAAAATTGGTACAAGAAAATAAAATCCACCTACTGTTTATAAAAGCCTTGACATTTGTGACATGTACAAGTCCTGAAACTGAAAATACACCTGAAAATGTCCATACGAAAATAAAACCCTGAACTTTTGACATGAATTGGCACAAACATGACATTTTATAAACATTAGCAAAAAGTTAGTATAAATACTTTTGATGCATAAATATTTTGGTAACCTGGCTTTTGTGAGTTGGTTTGCCATCCAGAAAATATGGACTTATTTTTTATATTTTTATCACAGCAAAAGCAATACTTTGTGAATAGTAATCGAAAAACTTAAAAATTTATATTTAGTCAATTACCTTATTAATTACATGAGGATAAGTTATTTGCTTATCTGAAAAATATGCTAGCTTTTCTGTTAGTTGCCAGAATAAATATACAGAGCTGTATGTTACTGCAGGGAAAGAGAAAAGGATAGAGAAGTTTTAGTGTATTTCTTTACAAGACTAAGTTTGCTAGCAAATGCAACACATTCAATAGCAATACAGATAGTGCTTCTTTGTTGAACATCACTGATGGAAAGTGATTGGTTGGCATACATGTCCTGGCTTCAGAGATTGGATTCACTCTTTATTCAAGAAGATTTCAGCTGTCAAATCTTTCAGATTTGCTTAGCGTAGGTGTTAATTATTAAAAACAATGAAAAATGGAGCAATGAGAGCTGGGATGTAGCTCAGTGGTCATGCATGAGACCCTAGGTTCGAACCCCCACAATGCAAAATACAAAAATAAATAAATAACTAAATAAATAAATAAAAATTATTTATTTTTTCAAAAGGAGAAAAGATTTGACCAAACCTTTCACCAAAGCTGTACAAGTGGCAATAAGAAGTGCATGAAAGGATGATGAGTATTTGTGAGTAGAGTGTAGATTAAAACCATAATGAACTATCACTACGCACTTAGCACAATGTCTACAATTGAAAAGAATTGTCATATCAAGAATTGGAAAAGATTGAGAGAAACTGGAACTCCTGTACATGGTTGATGGAATGTAAAACTGTAGACCATGTTGGAAAACAACCCAATGGTTTCTTAATACATCAACATATACACACTGTAAGTAACAGGCAGCATTTTGGTTGATAGAGGTTTACCTAAGAGAAATGGTATATACAAACACCTGCGTACAAGTGTTCATTGCAGCTTTATTTCAAATAGCCCCAAACTGAAAATAACCCAAATTAACATTATGAGGTAAATAGATTTCTAAGAGATTGTTATACTCATAAATGGGTTATTACCCAGCAATAAAAATGATGAATTGTTTACATGGAGTACGACAAGGATGAATAGCAAAATCTTCATGATGAGTAAAATAAGCCACTAAATGTTATATATTAAATGATCCCACTTATACACAAAATGAAATCTAGACTACAGACATCTAAAGCAGATGGTGGTCGCTTAGAGGGGGAAGGGTGGGCATAGAAAGGACAGGGAAGGGCAGATCACAAAGAGTCTATTTGGAGGATGATGGGCAGTTACATTATATTTATAGAGATATGGTTTCAAAAGTGCATACATATGTGAAGATTCACCAAATTCATGCCTTGAGTCTGTATTGGTTGTTGTATGTCATTGGAAGAGGAATATTGGTCAAAGAGATGGAGAATCATAGCCTGACAGAGACTGGCTGACATGTGGGCTCTCGTGCAATGGCCCTCCCCCCTCAGGTCCCTCCATATCTATAAATGGATGAGGGTACTGTTATATTAAGGGGACACAACAAACTTGGAGACGTAGAAGTGCTCCTGTAGATCGTCAAGGGACCCACGTACACCCTTCATGTGCAGAAGCAGAGGCTGATCTCACATCTCACGGTGGTGAAACTTCACATGACTGTGCTCTCTTCTCCCGCCAACACTAGGGTCTACTCCAAGGCTGAGATGTCTACTGTTTAAACAAAAAGAGCATCTAGAACACTGAAGTTCTTGCCTCAGGCTAATTTCCTTTTGAAAAAAACAACCATTAGATAAATAAATATTGTACATAGGTGCAGATTTATGATTACTTGGGCAATCTGTACAAAGATGATCCTTTTGCTTGGCTTGGAGAATAAAAGAACTGTGGACCACAGCCTTTTCAGTATAACTAGGTTCCAGATTTGTATTTCATAGTTTCACCTGCTTAATCAATATAACAACTATATAAGTACTTGGATTTTGCCTCCATGGCCTTTGTTTGTTGTAGTCTCCCCTTTTCATCTGGATGTGTAAGTGGACAATGCCACAGAGCCCAGGGATAGTTAAGACACAGGACTGAGATTCAGAAATCTGACTTTAGGCCTTTTCTCTGTCACCACTGATGGTCACCTTGAAGAGACGACTTCCTCTCTTGTGCCTCCATCACTGTGATAGGAGACTTGGCTAGTTGTACTTATCTCATCGGATAAGAGGGAGACAGTCATGCTTGCAAAGCTTAAGATTTTAGATAAAGCAAACTAGCACAGAATTCCTAAGAAGTTCTTGTTGTTATATTTTTTCTAATCATTTATTTATATATATATATATATATATATACACATACATATACATATATACATATATATGATATATACATATATAAATGATGTATATATAATGATCAAATATATATGATCATTAAAATACTTCATTAATTTTAATTTAAATTAATCACTTGAAAAACATAATGAAACTGTTATAGAATGATTTTGGTATAATATATATCAATTTCTCCATTAAAATAATCAACTTCCTTTTTTATCCTGCCATTCTTTAGAAAAGAGATTGTCATATAGAATCAGCATATTTTTATGAAATATAACTTAGATATAGAGAATCAAATGCTGACATATAGAGAATCACAACTGTGAACTCTCCTTATTTCTCAATTTCTACTATTTTAAAATTAACCACGTATTAGTATTGAAACATATAGTCAGCAAAAATCTTTATGTCATACATTTCATAATTTCTAAAATCATGATTTCATTTTATTTATATAATGTTGTCCATAACAGGGGAGGAACATAATAGAGAAAAGTGCTTTAAGCTGGGTATATGGGCCTACTCCTGTAATCGTAGTATTTGAGAGGCTGAGAAAGAAGGATCACAAGTTCAAGCTCAGCTTCAGCCGTTTAGTGAGGCTCTCAACTTAGTGTGACCCTGTTTGAAAATGAAAATGAAATAGGGCTAGGAGTGTAGCTCAGAGGTAGAATGTCCCTGGGTTCAATCCCCAATACCATAAAAAAGAAAAAGTGCTTTGAAAGATACAATGACAACCTGGACTAGGTTTCTGCACTCAAAGATCCTACGTTACAGTGAAAAACACAACCGGCTAGAATTTGACCCTGAGTTGTGATGATCTGGCACAAACTAAAAATGAGGAAAACTTAGGAAAGATTAATTCTGGCTAGGAAATGTAAAAGGACCTTTTGACAAAGAAATGAACTAAGATTGGTCTACAAGGATAACCACTTACAATGGGTTTAGAGGGAGAAAAAGACAGGGTTTCAACAGATGGATACAGGAATTTGAACTATAGCATCAGTGGGAGGTGATGAATAGGATTCCAGGATAGTGGAGGCCAGATAACAGGATATAATTATTATTAGAGGCATGGTGGATGCCATTACTGTCACCAACAGCATTCTGAGACATCTAGCAAGGGTGGATATTGACTGACACGGTTTTAGGGTGAGGGCTATTCAACAATAATGTCCTTACAGGTGAATCAGATGGGTAGCCATTGGGGGTGTTCTATGACTAACATCAGCACTTGTAAGCAGCAAGTGAGCAGACGCTGACATCATCTCTTCCAGTAGAATATCATGAGTCTCTGTGATGGTGAGTCTCATTGGTCAACTTGACTGGCCCATGAAACACCTGAGATGATGTGACTTTGGGTGTGTTGATTAGAGGATTGGTTTATGTGATGGCAGATTGAAGGGGAATTCCTGCCCTGAATGTGGGCAGCATGGTTCTGATAGATGCAGGACTTGGATAAGAGTAGAAAGCTGTGTGAATGCATGTGTGGTTCTTCCTGAAGGAAGCACATCTGCTCTCGTCTGAGATATTGGCCTTCAGCTCTTTGAACTGGACCTTTACCATCATTTCTCTAGAGAGTTTGTTAGCCTTTCCATCTTGAACTGGGACTGAATTAGTGGTCACTCCAATGATTCTGAGACTCTGGCTTTTGGACCCCTCAACAGACCAGCTGCTGATTCTTCCAGTTCTCCACGTGCAGTGAGCCACTTGCAACTACACTGCTTTGAGCTGTAAACTGATTTGATAAATCCTCTTTTACCATATACATGTTCTGTTACTTTAGTGAACCCTGACCCACACACCCTCTTCCTGATCTGCAATAGATCTTCCAGGGTTACTGTATATCAGTCAGGAACTTAAGCAACACCAAAACACCTAGAGAAGTCATGGCACAAATAGATCCCGCTGTATGCTTGCCTCATAGAGGGTCCAACAATTAGCCATGGGCTTTTCTTCTAGTAATGGGTTTATCATAAGGATCAATCCACAATCCTCTAATCAACCTGCATATTGGCTTCTTGTGGAATAAGAGCTAGGTATTCACTGTACAGAAGGCTGAGTGGAAGCCTTTGAAACAATACCATGTCCTCTGCCCAGATATAAAATTAGAAGCAATACCGTTTCTCAGGTTGAACAGCAGTGATTCATGTTATTCTCAAATAGTTAAAAGAATCAGTTGTGGTAGTCTCATCATATCACTACTTATGCCATTCATATGGCTTCTACTCAACTGAGCTGTGACACTAATCACAGCCCATAGGCTGAATATAGAAAGCTGACACTGGTATGCAGCTACTGCTCTGGGGAGTGTGCTCTTTTCTCATTTTGGAGAACAACAGAATAAATTTATGCCTTAGAAACAGGTGGCCATCTTCCCTCACCAGTTCTCATCTTTGCTATGACTGCAAGCATGCTGTCTGTCAAAACCTAATCCAAATGAAACTGATCATCTGTGTATTGCCTCAGACTGTTCTCTTGTATTGATGACATCATTTTAATCATATACAAAAAGCAGATCATGGATAGGATGGTGGAGAATAATAGGCTTGCATGCCATCATAATAAATCCTAATAAATAAATCATAATAAATTCTCTGAAGATGTAGAAGACTTCCTCATCAGTGTATTCTGTACAAATGAAGGACGTTATTGTTTTCAGGACTCCTGTCTCAAAGAAAAATGCCCAGCTCCTGGCAGACCGTTTAGGACACTGAAGTCACCAATAACACATGTAGGGATGCAGAAGAACAAGGACACAGAGTAGGATATAGAGTGAGAGGGAATTCTGTCCAAACTCAAGCTTTAGAGCAAATGGTATCTGTAGTCAAATGAGAACACCAAGGGTAGTTTGTGGCAAACTCCAAGGAAAAGTCTAAGAAGGTAACATCTCTAGGTTGCTGGGAATAAGACTATGTCCTCTGTAGCAAAAAAAAACTATTTATCATTCAGATATCAACTTCTGGCACACAGCCAAGCCCTTAGGGGGATCCTGTAAACATATATGCATGTGTATCTCTTAAGGGATACACATAGGAGACTAGAAGGTAGAGAATACAAGAGGATACTCTACAAGCAGGTAATATTACTTTTATTTTCATAAGAGATAAGCTTGTTGCTATGATAGTCTATGTAGAAGTTAAATATTGCCGGTTCCTCTTTTTCCTGTCTTAGCATTCTCATAGCGATAATCTAAAAGACTGACCATGTAACTTAGAGGCAGGAAGATTTATTTGCTCACTGTTGTGGATTCAGTCCAGTGAGGTCAAAGACTGCAGCTCTCGGAGAATGGTGAATGCATGGAGCAGAGAGAGAAAGAATTCAAGGATTTGCCCCTCACATCATGGAGGCTGGGTGCAAAGAGAACAAGCAAGAGGAGGAGGACCCATATATAATCACCGAGGCGGCAGCCCCAGGGACCCACCTTCTCCTGTCCAGGCCACCACCCAGCTAAATTCATTACAAGGGATCTGTCCACTGCTGAGATTACAACCAAGCCCCTCCTCCAACATTGCCACTCCATTTCAGTGAGGGCTGGGGGGCATTCTATGTCCATACCACTACACCAGCCCAGATACAATTATAGTGCATGATTACAGCAAGGATGGTTTGAAAAGAGCCACAAAGCTGGGCACAGGCACAGGGGTGCATGCCTGTAATCCCAGTACTTGGGATGCTGAGACAAGAGGATTACAGGTTTGAGACTAGACTCAGCAATTTACTAAGACCCTCAGCAACTTAGCAAGACCAGATTTCAAAATAAAATAAATAAATATATTAATTAGTTAATTAATTAATTAAATAGGGCTGGGAGTGTATCTTGTAGATAGAATGCCCCTGGTTTCAATCCCCAGTACAAAACAGAATGAAACAAAGCAAAAAAAAAAAAAAACCCACAAACAAAAACAAAAGATAACTAAGGATCAACCTCACTGGACAGTATGATTGGAGTTATCGCATTGGGCAATAACTGTAGGAAAATACAAATTCTGATGAAAGATAAGGCGCATTTTGAATGAGTGGTATGGCAGTTATCAGAATATGTTCCTATGAGACATGAGTGGGTCTGTGTAGTTATTGCAAGGAGTAGACTGTAACAGATAGATTTGATTCCAATCCATGTTTGATCCCCAATAATTTCTTACCATGAAATTATTATTTCTAGGGTTGCTTTCAGTGAGAAGAATCTAAGAAAACATTGTTAGCTACTTGAAATAATTTGTTATAGGCTAGTGGACTACTTTCCATGAGGCATGGATTACATCCTAAAAGAGCCTCTTTGTACTTGATAAGAGATTTTAGTAACTATGTGTGATTCTTTTTATAAAAGTCACAATCTGGTCCCAATTTTCCTAACTTCTTTTAGTCTAGAGATCTTTTCATAGTAATCCTGGTTTCCTTTTTGATTAAGGAAGAATAACTTGTACTTAAAACTAAGAAATATATCCATCCAAAATAATAGATAGATAGATAGATAGATAGATAGATAGATAGATAGATAGATGATAGATAGATAGGTAGATAGATAGATAGATAGATAGAGATAGATAGATATAGATATAGATATATTGCCAAGGAAATGGATCTTCTTATTAATAATCCTGCAATGTTAAGCTTTTTGATGATACTCTCCTTTGAATTATGTTTGATTCTTCTAAGTTGTAACTTAAAGTATAATTTTACTACTTTATTTCTTTTCTCTTTAGGTACTCAAAAATGAGGTTTTGTGCCTATGTTGCTCAGGCACTTGCAAGTCCCTGGCACTATGGTAGTGAGTGATAAAGACCACTGTCCCTGGATAAAAAGGATAGTGGAGAGATAAACATTACTTAACTAATTATACATACCAATGTACCTGTGCACTAGATGCATTTGGGAACACAGCAAGAGTGGTGTGCATATTTGTTCCTATTACCCCATACCTCATTATGATGTATAATTACAATATACCAAGTAGGTAAAGGAAGCAATGGGAGCTAAGAGCAGGAATTATATTATCTAGGCACAGGTTTCAGGGACTGTTTCTCTGTGGATGTACCCTTTTAACTGATGGCTGAATGAAAAGTGGAATTTCCAAATGTAAAAGAAAAGTAGATCCTAGACATAGGAAGTATATGCAAAGATGCTAAGGTTGAAAGGAGTGAGAAACATACTAGCAAGTGCCAGAAAGCCTTGTGAGTGGGACGTGAAGAAAAATGTATTGTGTGGCAAGACCTCTTAGTGGAGGCATACGACAAGCTCTTTGAAGGAAATTGAAAGCCAAACCATTTTTGAGTAATGAAGACGACTGTGTTGGGGTAAGATGACGAGGTCTGTATTTTGGAATTAACCATTTTGGCTAAAATGTAGATATAGAATTGAAGACATTGAGGCTCTTAACAATATTACTAAGATGTCAATACTTTTCATCTTGATAGATTGATTAAGAGGCCATTAAGGTTCAAGTAAAAAATTATTTCTTGATCTAAAATAACGATTTTAAGGGAATAATGTGCTAATTTATCAATATTTATAAGGAAAAATTAATGAGACTTCCCAAAAGACATAAAATGGTGGGTATTGACCTGAAAAAGAAGATGGATAGTTCAATACTATAAGAAATACTGAATGATAACACTGTTTGATGTAAAAATTTGAATTTAGAGACAAGTGTGTTGACCCTTGAAAAGCTTTTGAAGCATCTACATCATGCTCTTGAGTGAAGAGTAGCTTAAGACAGCTGGAATTCAGAAAGGTCTGGCTCACAATGATGAATCCAGAAGTTTAATTAATTGTGTATAAAGTACATTATGTTCTCTCTGAAGGTAAGTGGGTAAGACTGGCTATAAAGGGAGCATAGAGTGAGAAACAAGATGTGCTTTGAGATGATCTAATGCCTTCTCCAGTCATTCTTTCTCTTCTTCATGACAACATATGCTTCTGATTTTCTTCCACATTTAAGGCTGTGGCTTCTCAAGGCAAGCATCTTTGTAGCCATCCTGCAAATAATGAGAGTGAAGGTATGTGGAGTGTTTACTCCTTGTACAAAAAAATCAACAGGTTCACATGTATTAGCAAATTTGATCTTAATAACTACACTATGAGGTAGTTATCTTCATTTTATTACCATTTCACAAGTAGGAAAACTGACTTACTGTGAGGGTAAGCCATTTTCTATGATCACACAGTAGAGAAAATGGCAGAAATGCAAACTCAAACGCTCACTTCTAGAATCTTCACCATTAAACACTGCTGTTCAAACATAATATATATTTTTTTTTTTTTTTTTTTTTTTTTTTTTTTTTTTTTTTTT
>PVLC010026508.1:0-22665 GCA_004027655.1 Graphiurus murinus | reverse complement strand
GTAATCCTCCTATCTCAGCCTCCCAAGTACTGAGATTATAGGCATGCACCATCATGCCTGACATAAACTCTTTATTTATGTTAACTAGTACCATATTCATAAAACCCTCTAAGCTTGGTTCTAGTATTGCATCCATTTGATAGATCAGGAAACCTAGGCACAGAGAGTTGAAAAAATTCAGAGCTAGGTTTAAAATGGTAGAGCCAGGATTTAAACCCAGGCCAGGCCATCGGAGCCCAGGGCCTTAGTACCCTTTCTCACTTCTCAGGAATGGCATCTTTGTGGACATTCACATGATGTCTTAATTGTTAGAGTGTAAAGCCAGGATATCTGACCCTGAGCCATGGTTCCTCACTCTCCTCTGCTGTTTAATTCCAAGGCCAGGCACCCAGATAGGGGCTTGGAACTGGCTGTGCCAGGTTGCTGCTTCACTTGGTTAATGCTCTCTTTGGGGCTTTGGCCTCTCACTTAATCTGCAGTTCCTTCTTCCTCTCTGAAGAGAAGTGCTAACCTCCTTAAAGCCTGGCACTCCCTGCACCCCACACCCATTCCACTAGTGATGAACCAGTCATGTAAATCACTCACAGCTTACTCTTTAAAGAAATATTCATTTCTTCCTGTGTTGGAACTCAGCATACTCCTGAGGTAGGAGCTCTGCGCCCTTGCCTGGGGGCGATTAGACCACCTGTTCTCTTTCTGTTTAGGGAACACCGAGTCTCCTATGCAGCCTCCCTGAAGCTGTCACTGTGGTTTTCCTTGGCACTAGTGGGTATTTTGACACATCTTGAAGGCCTTCATTTTCATAGGAGAAGTTCGCTGTGGGTGACTGGGAAGAATACAGATTGGAATAGAACTTCAGGGGGCCCCAGTTTTAGTCTTTCCTCAGCATAGTTCAAAGGAGTTTGAAACTATTACAAAGATAAATAGGACTATATGGTCCATTTTTTGCTTACCTCCTATCCCAATTTAGGAAATCTTTGGGTCAGATATTATGGTAGATATTTTACACAAATTTCATTTATCCTATAAAAATGTTGTATGACATTGGTACTACTGCCCTAGTTTATAGATGTGGGAGCAGCAGGAGTACTCTGTTAGTTGCATCAGGCCAGGTAGTTAGGAAGTAGCCCAGGTGGTGTTCTGAGATCAGGGCTCAGTGCTTTCTGATTTCAAGCCCTGTGCTTTTTCCTGTGTGACTTACCCCATTAGAGGATATCACTTTCAGGCATTCTAAATCTCTCACAGAACAAATTTGGAGACCAAAGCCTTTTTTGTCTAGCATTCAGTATTTTAGACTTGCTATAGTAGATGTTCTGTCTCCTCCTCGTTTTTTTTTTTTTTTTTTTTTCCTTTTCTTTTTCTTTCTCTGAATTGCTGAGATGAGGTAGTGAATTTTGGAGGCGAGAAGGCCTGAGATTAGGTTCCCTTTAAGTTACTTGGCAAGAGAAAACAAAGGGTAGACGTCATGAGAAACTCTCCCATTGTATCTCTAAGCTCAGTGGAGGATATGCTGTTGGAAAGTTCTCTTCTTCCCATGAGAAGAATTAAGAAAGAGAAGTAGGATCACGGAAAAACTGTTTTTTTCCCACTCTTTCCCAGTGACCAACCTCAGTGCTCTGTTCATTTCTCTGCTTTGTTTTTCCACCACCTACCTTGCAGTTCCTCATACTAAATACATCCTTCTGATGTGTTCTGATGGGGTATCTTGTTGACCTTAACATTGAGGTGATAAGAAATCTACTTTCTAGGTCTGTAGTGCCTGGCTGGCTCAGTTCCTTCTCCTGTGCCCTGTTCTTGCCCCTTCGGTGCTTTGCAGAGCTGAGGACCTTAGGTGCGAGCTGTTCTTGTCTTTTTTCTTCAATAGAAAATAATTTTGAATGTGAAATCAGTATGGAATGTTTTGTCAGATCCTTGTATCTGTAACTCCTTTTTGAGCACCATGCTTTACTGAAGTTCTGAATTAGAAGACTTGGAAAGGTATTTACCTATTTGTACCCCAACTCATTCTCCTTTCTTAGGAGTAGCTCAAGCAATTCAAAAGACTTTGGTGTCTCAAATTATTTCAGATGGAATCAGAATTAAAGAATAATTTTTTTGGGGGGGGGGAGGGAGTATTGGAGATTGAATCCAGGGTTGTTCTACCTCTGAGCCACACCCCAGCTCTTTTTTTTTTTTTTTAATTGGGGCATTGTAATCATACATCTTTGTTAGGTACAAGCTAGGAAAGGCATACACGGACACATCTCTCATTCAACTCTTCCCCAATTCTTGCTCCACTATCTCCCTTTCCTTCCTTCTCAAGTTCAGTTTAGTGATTGACTTTGATATGTTTGTGAAAGTACATCATGTGCATTAGATACCTCAGCTCTTTTTATTGTTTTATTTTGAAATAGGACGTAAGTTTCTGAGGCTGGCCTCAAACCTGTGAATCTCCTGTCTCAGCCTTCCAAAGTATTGGGATATAGGCATGTGCCACCACGCCAAGTTAAGAATAATTCTTTATGTATATAATTTTACACTACTATTCAGAGCTTTCATTTTTCTCTAAAGAGATATCGGCAGATAGCAATCTGAGTTTCTGTTGGTATAAAATGTTGATCTGTTCTGTAGCAATACTTGTGTGGTGGCCTAACAAGGAAATAAGTTTCACCTTTTCTTTTTCCTTTGCTTGCTATTCAACAGAAACTACTTATGGCCAAGTTTTCATTGTCCCTAACTTTGAACTGAACAAAAACAAAGAAATACAAAGGAAATGAATTTTATGGTGAGGTGGCCAATGGCATGATGGTGTTAAGAACCCAGGTGCTGGGTCAGGTTAACCTGGGGTAGAACGCAGGCCCCACCACCTCTGGATGTGCTGCTCAGAGAGGTTGTAGAACCTCTCTGAGTTGATTTTATTATGCTGTGTAGTAAGGCCAATGCTTTAAGATTATTGTGGACATTAGAAACAATTAAATGAAATAAGCATCTAGCTCAGTGTCCTGTACACAATGGACGATTAATACACAATAACTTACTTGCTTGCTACAAATGTACAAAACAAGCTGTTCTGAGGGACCTCTGTCCAGCAGTCATATTGTAGGATCAACTTTGGAAAAAGGCACCTTTGGAATTATCTGAGACTTTTATTATATAGACAAGGGACCAGAGACCCAGAGAAGATAAGTGATTGTCAGAGCTGTAGAACTGGTTAGGGACAAGTACCTCTGAGTTTTAGTTTATGCTTCTTCTATGACACCATGAGTGATTCGGTCTAGATATTTATATCAGCATCTCTAGGGCAGGGGTTCTTGGAGTCACCTGGGGAAAAGGGATCACGGAGGTGGGGTTGGGAAAGTACATTTTTGGACTCTCTCCTAGACTAATGAATGAAATTTCTGGTCTTATAAGCAGGGATTTGCATTTTTACCAAATACCTGGGATGATTCTTATATATCTTCTGAGTTTACATTTTTTACAAGTTTGAGATATTCGAGTTGACAATGAATTTGAGTCTCTTTGTTCCTTTGCAATAACTGAGCTGATCTTCACAGTTATCCCAGAGGCATCCTGGCCTCAGTCACAGGAACAGATCCTGATGTAGCAACTTTAGTAGTAATGATGCTAATGGCAGTTACCTCCTGTGGAATGCCCACTGTGTGCCAGGTATAGTCTGAGCACCTCCAGGCTATTTAAGGATACCTGGCATATAATAAGCACTTTATATGCTAACTGTAAAACTCCACTAAATTGTCACAACAGTCCTTGGAAAGTTTTTATTGTTTCCTTTATGGATACAGTAAACTAATGTACAGAGATATAAATATGATGACTTGCCCAAGGCCACCCAGCTAGCAAGCAGCAGATGCGTTCCTTCAACTTGTGTGTGTCTGATGCTGAAACTCATGTGGGATAGTAGTTGACATCGCATGCAAAACATTTTTTTCAACAAATACTTAAAACTAAAGGGGTTTTCTCATTAAAAGAATACCTGTCCAGGTTTGGTTTCTATGTCTGAGACAGACCTAAGAGCACCCTCACATAGGTAAATAATTTCTCTTCTGGCTTACTGAAAACCCAAAAGGTTTTTCCTGAAGGTGAAGAAGTTGGTAAAAAAGAGTTTGTTCAAAAGGGAAATGTTCTCACCTTCAGTCTCTGTACAAATTATATGGAAAGTGAGAGGACAAAGGGCAGCTGGCTGAAGAGTTTCTTCAAGTCCAAAGAGCCCAAAGAACTGGAAACCTTGGAAAGCTTTTGATATTGCTCAGCCTGAAAGTTTTGGGGTTTTATATACTGAGCCCATCACCAGTACCTGGGACTGAACCCCTGCCACCTCCCCTCTAGAGCATGGCATGAGGACTACAGTCAAGGGGTTCTTATTACTGATGTTATACATTGTTCCAGCTAGTGTGGCTGAATAACACACCACCCCAAAACTTGATGGTCTAAAACAACAATGTTTCTTCAGCTCAGTAAATCCATAATCTGGGTAGGGTTTGCTAAGATGGCTTGTTTCTGCTCCACTTGGCTGGGGTGGCTGGAGGCCTGGAATCGTCTGAGGCCTTGCACACTTGTGTCGGGCATTGGTGCCCAGAGGACTGAGCCACTGCAGGTGGGAGCAACTGGGGATCTCTATCTGGTCTTCCTGTATATTCTCTCTGGCATGGTGGCTTCACCCCACAAGGTGACTCCAGATCTAAAGTCAGATGGCAGGAGAGAGATGCCATATTGCCTCTGAGGACCTAGCCTCTGAAGTCACGCAGCATCCCTCCTGCCGTGTTCTTTGGGTAGAGCCATTGCAGTGGTCTGCCCATGTTCAAGGAGAGAGAACATAGACTGCTCTGCTTGATGGAGAGTGCCTGTGTCTCATTCACTGGAAGAGGAACATGTGGGATAGGATGTATTGCTGTGGCTCTTTTTGGGAAAATATAATCTGCTACATGTGTTGTCTCTCTTCTTGCTAAATAGGCTCATTCAGGGGCCAAGTAGTTTATTGACTCCCTTTATCCTCATAGTCAGTGTGATTTATGAATTTGCAGATGTTAAAAAGGCTAAACTTAAACAGTTTTTGGGTGGAACTTGAACTGTGTTTACTCAGAGCCATGTAATATGTGATGAGGAGTGGCTGGCAAAGCCTTACCTCATCATGGAGGAATAATACATAGATTTTTTTTTCTTTTAGGAGGGAATACATTGTTAGTCTTTGTCCAGAAGCTTAGGCAACCTTGCACAGTGCATAGTCACTACAAGGTTTGTTTTGTTTACAATTGTTTAATAGGGCCTTGAGTGTCCTGGAGCTTTATGAATAAGACAAACAAGATCCTGTTGTAATGAAACTTAGATTCACATGGAAAAGACAGTCAGTAAACAAGAAATAGATAGCAATTGATAAGGATTTCAGGTGGTCTTAAGGTTCCTAGGTAAATGGAGGAGCGAGCCCATGGCAAATAAGCGATAGCTGTCATGATGTAGTGTGGGCCTACTTGGCCCATATAGAATCATCAGAAAAGACAGATCATCAGAGAAATTTTACTTAGCCCTCTTATACACTCCATTCATGAGCTGGCATACTCCATTCATAAACTAAGATGAAATTGTCAGGCAATAAGCATGAGCCTGTTCACAAAATCCTAGAGTTGGATTAATTCCCCCTTTCAATATCTCTTCTACCATTTATTTCTCCCTTCCCCCTCCAAAGGAAGCTTTAATAGAGGTTTTGTAAGAAAGTAAAAAGAGGTATTACTTTTACACAGTAGATAACGTGTGGAATTTATTTTTCTTGAGGCTGAAAGTGTAAAAGATGTAAGGAATTTTATAAATTTATGGAAACTGAAGTTTCAGCAGATATTTAGGGCATTTAGTAGTATTAATACAGATCTCATTTAAGGCTATATCAGGTTTTCCACGTAATTTTCTTTCATTATCTTATCCCATCCCACACTCACACACACACACACACACACACACACACACACACACACACATGGGTGTGGTACTGGGATTAAACTGAGGGGCATTCTACCTCCAAGCTACATCCTCAGTCCTTTTTATTTTGAAACTGAGCCTCCTTAGGTTGTTGAGAGTCTGGCTAAGCTGCTGAGGCTGGTCTTGAATCCTTCTGTCTCAGCCCCCCAAGTACTGGGATTGCAGGTGCTTGCTACCATACTCAGCTCATACAGTGAATATTAATTGTGTACCTTGAAGGTAAAATAGTAACCAGGATTCCTGCTTTTGTGTGGGCAGACAAAATAGAAAGCAATGTAAAATAGAAAGCAATTGTAAGCTATAAAAATGGCCAGGAAAGAGCCTGGCGTGGTGGCACACGCTTGTAATCCCAGAATTTGGGAGGCTGATACTGGAGAATCCAGGTTCCAGGCCAGCCTCATCTACCTAGTGAGGTACTCTGCAACTTTATGAGACCCTGTTTCAAAATAAAGAATGGGTGTGGCTCGGAGGTAGAATGCCCCTGGGTTCAATCCCCAGTACCACACACACACACACACACACACACACACACACACACACACACACACAAAAGGCCAGGAAAGAAACAAATCCTGGGTGACAGGGAGGGGCTGACCTTACATGAGGTGTCCAGGATGGTCTCTGAGGAGATGACCGCAGGTGTAAGACATCATAGTGCTAAGACAGACACCTAGGCTAGGCTGGAAGATGTATTAGGCCAAGGCATCTTTGCCATCATGCTGACACCACAATTGAGGAATGATTGGATGGGAGCTGGGGAACCCTGGTGGTTCCAGCAGTGTTTCGAGACCCTATAGCCTTAAAATTTAAGAGGAACCCTTTTCACTGGCTGGGGTGGTCCAGGTGGACTATTTAGGACATTGAATGAGTGCAACTCAGCAAAGCTCTCTAGCCTCTGAGCCTCAGGTCTGATGGAAACTGATTTCTTGGCTCTGCTTAAAGCTTGTCCTGTGAGTGCTAGGGAGCAGGAGATATCAGAAGCCTGACTTCATCTTGGCTTCTATTTTTGTTGGATGGTAGTTGCTAAGCAACAGATCCCTGGGCTGGAGCAGAGGAGATGGCCGAGCGGAGAGGGTGGAAGCAAGTAGAGTGGCGCTCGAGTTGTGTTGAGGGATGACTTCTAGGAACAAAAATCCATAGAGAGTTTCATTTTCAGATGGCACTCTGACTGCAAAGTTTCCCATGTCCATTGTGTCTACCTCTCCTGACCTCCTTTGTGGTTTCTGCTCTTGGGTTTGGAGGTTCATGGCCTTTTGCTCGTTTGGTAAGAGCCATGCATGCACAAGGTCTGGTGGTAATTACCGGTGCAAGGTGGCCTGGTGTATGAGAGTGCATTTTCCCTTGTACAGCTCTTCAGGGGGGAAAGGGCCTTTAAATGGGAACATTTGGTTCAGATTATTTTGATTTGTGTTAATGGGTTGGCTCCAAAGTCATGACTTGCTTTGGGAAATCTAATGGAGAACATTTGTAGGACATTGTATGCCTGCTTTTTTTCCAAGTGGTATTTCCCTATGATCTCTTATGGGCACCTTTCCTTACTATATAGATACTCTACTAACATTTCAAAAATTTCATTGTCTTCTGAGAAGGCATCTTCTCTTGAAATTGTTCTTGGAAAAAAGGGGGAGGGGATGTCCTGGGTTTGTCAGTGTATGGGACAGAAAGTCATATCCCCCATTCTCCCTACCTATTAATATCTACCTGCACATACTTTGGCTCTCTTGTATGCTTCTAAGCATAGCTAGCCCTTGGGCTAGTGCAGTTTATCTTGGGTTCTGCAGCCAGCCCAAGAAGTCTTTGGGGTTAAGATAGACTGGAAGAAGTTAGTTCCTATGCTTCTGAAAGGATTAGGAGAAAAAGATACCTAGAGGTTCCATGGAGGGAACCCAATAAGCAATCCAGAAATGCATAGTAGTGGAGCATGAGAATTAGAAATCTATCTTTGTCTCCTTCCAGACCTGTGGCCTTGGGCAGGCGACCTGGCCTATCTGAGGCCAATTTCTCATCTGTAAAATGGGCATGGGAAAATTTGAGATAATTATGAGATGATATATGTAAAAGGCTTAGCACAGAGTATAATTGCTTAATAAATAGATGGCAACTATTATTGTTAACTTTTTATGTATGGAGACTTCATAGATTATACTAGACATGTATAATTCTACTTATGAAGATTGGGATAAACTCATGAAAGTTATTTTCTTTGAAGAATTTCCTCAATTAGATGAATTTTTTGTGGGGATAAAAGGACTTGGAGTGAAAGGCCCCTCAACCTTTGTTTTCCCAAACCCCAGATCACCAAATCCAGCCTTTTCTTCTGTTGGCCTGTGTGGCTCAGAGGCAGACCTACCTCACCATTAACAACTTCTGATACTTATTTTCCAGGTTTCTTTCTGTGTCTAGAGAGGCTTGCCAGGAATATTCCCTACCCCCTGTAGTCACCCTGGAGGTTTCCAAGACCTCTCTGCACCTCGGATGATGTTGGAGAGTTGGCTCTGGGACCCAGGCAGGCGCCCAAGTCTTGCTGGCTGCTGCTACTTTTGGCTGCCCAAACGTGCAGCTGGGGGGGAATCGTGTGATCACCTCTGGGAGCCAATTTGAGGCCCCTCTCTCCCTTGCATTTGAGTGGTGCTCAGGGACACAGGGAGATGGGCTCATTAAAGCACTTAATGTGGATGGCATGGCGTTCATGGTTGTAAGGATGGTTCTTTTGATTTCTAGGACATTCTGTTTCACCAAAATGTAATAATTAACAATAGTGCCTGCCATTCATTGAGTACTTGCAACATGCAAAATACACTAGGCAAACCCAAGTGGTTTACACATTTTGCTTGGTTTAATCTCAGTAATATACCTGTGGAGTAGTGACTTAATCCCCATCTTGCCAATTTCGACTGAGCCTTTTGGTACTGATATATTTTCTTAGGGTTTACTATTTTTTTCTGATGGTGAGAAAATTGCTCAGTATCAGTGGTATAAAGACACATGGCCGGATGTGCGTAGTGGATGTAGTGTTGAACTGAATCGAAGCTTCGGCCTAGGATGTTCTCGAGGCTGAGTCTGGCTCTGCCATCTGCCAGCGTATGCCTCTGAGTCTGTTTCCTCATCTGGGGATGCTGTTTCCTCCCACCACTGAGGGGACTAACTGAGATAGTACTTGGTGAAGCACCTGACAAGTGTCATTACATGTGAGCTAAAAAGTAGAAGTTGTTTTATATTATTCATGCCTGTTTCCTCCGCATGACTCAGTAGTTTTAAAGCCTTTTTTTTTTTTTCTTTTTCTGGTGAGGGGAATGTCAAAGACTCAGTTGAAAATCTGATGAAAGTTCTGAACTCTTCCTTAAGAAAGTGCATGTTAGCCGGGCGTGGTGGTGCACACTTGTAATCCCAGCATTTGGGAGGCTGAGACCGGAAGATCCGGGTTTGCAGCCAGCCTCACCTACCTAGTGAGGCACTCCGCAACCTAGTGAGATCCTGTTTCAAAATAAAGAATAATGAAAAAAAAATAGGGCTGGTTATCTTCTCACTGATCCCTGCTGACCCTCAGCTGAGGATGACTCGGGGACAGGCTGTCTTTTCCTCCTCTGCTCCCTTCACTAATGAGTGACTTCCTGATTTCTTGGCCATGGTGTTGCCGCCCAGACCCAGCACCAGGAAGGTCTTTCAGAAGCTGCAGCTCTCCTGGGAGGCTGCCCAGAAAACAGGGAAAAATCAGGCTTTCTCTTAGTCACTGAGCAATTTCACAGATAGGAGAGGGAGCACTGAGACTCTGGGATTTCAAGAACTACCCTAAGAGCTTTGCATTCATTCTTGGTGATCTAGACAAGAATGCTACTTGGTGGGCATTGTTATACTCACTTAATGGATGAGAAACCGAGACTCGAAGCAGTCAGGTGAGGATGGCAGGTGTCAGGAGTGCAAGTCAGGTCGAGCCCTTCTGTGCCGGGCCATTGCCCAAGGTGGAGTCTGATCTCTGGAGTAAAGGGCAGCTTCACACCCTTTGCTGTTGCTAAAGGAAATGCTTTTCCTTCTGGTGGCCAGACATCCGCAGTTACTGTCTTTGTTATGTGCTCTGGAGGGCCTTCTCTGTGCCAAACTGCAGGCTTGTGTATTTTTAGAAAAGGAAGAGACTTCTGTGTGTACTGTTTATGTACAGAGACATATCAATTTCTGAATACTAAAATCAGCTAAAGCCATCAACCCTGGTTGATGTCCATAAGCTGGTAGCCCTGTCTTCTGACTGTCTGATGCTTACCATGATGGCATCAGGGGCAGGACTGACTCTCAGGTGTCTTTATATGATAGACTAAGCTCTGAGACTCTGCAGGGATATTCTTCACCTCCCCCACCCCAAGTCTGGACTTGCCAGCAGCACAGCCCCCAGCTTGTTAGCAGCTGGCCAGGCTTCATCCTTTTCTTTTTGAACATTTCCCAGCTTGCATTTTCTTCTCTTATGTCTCTCCATTCCCACCTCACCCACATGTCCTTTCCCCCCTCCAGGGTCAATGGCATTTTGAGTTCTTGTTGTTTTGTCAGAGAGGTATATTTTTGTGCACACTGAAACTGGCCACCTGAGGGATCTGTGTACTGGCTTGGAATTCATAGGGCCAAGCTGCTGTATGTGAAAGGACAGAGTCCTGCAGTGTGTAGATTTCTGCACTCTGGCATGGCATCTCTACATCACTGCTACCTGCCCACATTTACAGCTGACTTGTGCCAAATATTTTTTGGGTGCTAGACATTGGCTATGCACATTACCTGTTCAGTCCGGTCAACAGCAGTGTGACATGGCTCTCGTGCTGTGTGATGGGCCAGGGACCTGCCCACGGTCACACAGCTGGAGAAGTGCCCTTACTCAAGGGGAAGCTGAGGTATATGTGTGCAGCAGGAACGAAGTCACCACAACATAGAAGGGTGTGTGGGACATGCCAACTTTGGAGCCATCTTTTGCTCCCAGGAGGATGTCCTCTGGTGTGGCATGGGAGAGCCTGAATTTCAGGTCCTCCTGAGGATTAGTTTCTTTGACCTCCTTCTCCTCTCTGGCAAAGAGGATTTGGATGGGATTTCCCTTTGATGGGGATTTTGTCTTAGTGAGGGCTGCAGAACTGGGCCTGCTGCTTCTGGGTTGTGCTGTGTCATTCCTACGTACTCCTAAGGCTGGGACTGTCCCCACCTCCTTCCCTTTCAACCCTGGAATAAAGACTGTATTTCAGAGACATTTGGGAAAAAAAGAGACTTAGGTTTTATGCTGTCCCAAGAGGTTCTATATATAGTGCCTCGAGTATCCATTTGAAGATGTTACCTTATTAGATGTTACCTTATTTTACTTTGGTAGTTTAGCAGATGTCCTTCATTCTTTGTTTTTCTTTTCTTTATTCACTCATTCATTATCTGTTCAGTTGTATTTTTGTTGTTGTTGTAGTTGGTATTGAATCCACTGTATTCTACCTCCAACTTACATGCCCTCCTTTTTTTTAGTTTTGAAACAGGGTCTCACTGTTTCTGAGGCTGGATTCAAACCTATGATCTTCCTGTCTCAGCCTTCCAAGTACTGGGATTACTTGTGTACCACCATGCCGCCCCCTCCCTACCATGTGTATGTGACTACCTCTTCCTTAAAGGAGGTTACTATGGAGACGTTAAGACCCAAAACAGCAAATGTGCTAAGAGCTTTTCATGTGTCATCTCAGAACAGCCCTGAGGTAGATAGGAAATCAAAGCAAGGGATGCGGACAGTAAAGAATAGGGATTAAGAAAGAGCCTGAGATAGGGCTGCCAGAGTGAGAATCTCAGCCCCAAAGCTTGCTGTCTGTGGACCTTGGGCATATTACTCAGCCTCTCTGATCCTGTTTTCTCATCTGTAAACTTCATAGGGTTTTAAAGGTCAGGTGAGAGAATGGTTGTGCATTTCATAGCATTTCTCCAGTATTAGTAAGATACCAGTAAAAGACAGCTATTTTTCTTTCATTATTATTAAGTATTATCTTCTTGCTTTAAAGATATACAGAAACTTTCCAGGCTGAGTCACACTGCTAATACAGCGAAGAATGATTAGGTGGCATAAATAGAGTGCCATGGTTCGGCTGCTCTGTGTGGGTTGGGGGTGGGGGGGGGATGCTGGGGGCAGGCCAGCAGGTCTGAGAGAACTTCTTGGAGGAGATGCACTTGAAGGATTGGCCCCTTGTGGACAACTGGAGTTGTTGGTGGAGGGAAAGCAAGAGCAACACCCAGGGATGTGAACCGGGTTGAATGTGAGCTCAGAAATGCTTTCAGAGCAGAAGGGGCAAGACTGGGTGGCTTCTGACCTAGGGTAGAGCCCCTGCCTGGGAGGAGCTCTGCACAGAGTTGTTGAGTCCAGTTGAATGGCAGTGTCTGGAGGTGGTGAAGCTTCAGTTGGTGAAGGGAGTGACTTGGGGGGTGGATTATGAACTTCATTTGGAGATGTCCATTTCTGCTCATAGTGGATTGGTGTTTCTACTATAAAATGCCAGCACTTGTATCCCCCTGGCATTAAGCTGTATGTCGTTCTAGATAACAATTTTGGCTTTACCTGGACTGTGAGTTGGGTGCTCCCTGAGCTGTTCCGTCTCTACTACTGATGGTAGTAGGAAATTGTAAGCCTGGGTGGCCTTCTGTCTCTAGGGTCATTTAATTTTGAGATTAAAGAACCTTGAACCAAGCAGAAGCTTGTTTGAAGTAGGTATTGGGTGTGACCCTGTGGTTTTCCAGTCCCATTTCCCCCTCTTGACTCCTTCTGGTTTATCCTTATTTCCACGGTCCAAGTCTCACCATAGGTGGCTCTCAAGCCCTGGCTCATCAGCCAGGGGTGGACGCTTCTTACTGTAACTAACATGTGTCAGAGAAAAGTGGTGTGCAAATGTCGGTTATGTAGAAGGTGTAGGTACTGCCAAGGTAAGCATGCTGTGAACGAATCCTACCTGTGATGAGTCCAAGCGAGACAAAGAATTGCTTTAGTTTTGAACATCTCTGCTCTCATATATGGTTCTTTGGGGGTTTTTATGCATTGGGTTTTCCTAGAGCAGGCAACAAGACTGGAAGCACCTTAAAACAGGGACCTGCTTCCTCATTGTGTGGAGCCCAGCCACAGCTTCTGGGAGTTAACCCGTGGGCTGCTGATGTGTGGGCCAGGCAGCAACTTTATCCTGTCCTATTTGGTTTCTTGGCCTTGCTAAGATGGTCAGAGGCCAAATGTGGGTGCATTAGAGAGCCCAGGAACAATTAGTTATCTTTTCACTAAATTGGCTTTAAACTGGAGATAATGATCTGAAATTACCTGAAGTTTTCTGTCATGTTTTTTGGTTCCATGGCTATTCCATTCCCAACTCAATTTTTATTTTATTTATCATCTTCTCTGAACCCCAAACAGCACTTTAAAAAGGTAGAAAGGAGCTAGGCATGGCAGTGCATGCCTGTAATCCCAGTACTTGGGAGATTGAGACAGGAGAATAGCAGATTCAAAGCCAGCCTCAGCAACTTAGCAAGATCTTGTTTCCAAATAATAAATAAAATAGTGCTGGTATAGCCCACAGGTAGAAAGGTCCTGGGTTCAATCCCTAGCACCAAAAAGAAAAAAAGGTACACGGCTGGTCTGGAAGTGTAACTTAGTGGTGGAGGGTGTGTGTTTAGCATACGCAAAGCTTTGGGTTCCATCCCTAGGACAAAACAAGCAACAAAAAAAACCCCAAATGGATGTGAATGAGGTGTGTGGTTTTGAAAAATGCTTTGAAAGATTGAAGTCATTAAGACAGGATGATTTACATGGTAGCTAAAGCAATCCATGTAGATCCTCATTGTGAGTTAGTCGTGGGCTCTTCTTTTCTCACCCTTGGGTGAGATAGACTCTCAGTAAATGAAACAAAACAAAACAAAAAATTGAGAACAAACTAACTAATACAACAACAAACCCCCAAACAAAATAAATCCCAGGTCTCCAGAGCGGGTGAAACAAGTTGGGCCTGGTCTCCCTTCCCCAAGCTAGCCCATTTGTATTTCGCTTGTTTTCTAAGCAGATTAGTGGTGGTTGAGAGGTGGTTTGTTTGTTTGTTTCCCAAATATTACCTCATGTGGGTTTTGAAAATCATGGGCTTGTACAGTTGGAGAAAAAAGGAGCTATTCCCCAGCGCACTGATGAGTTGTCAGAGCAGTCACCCAGCTCCCCGGGGCTACCCTGTGCACCCTCAGTCCTAGCCCTCTTAGGACACAAAGAAGCAATGTGTCCTTGCTTCTTTGGGCACTTGTTCCATTAACTTAGTGCCTCTGAGCATCCCTTCCCTCCCTTTTAAGTGGCAAACTTGCTTCTGTCTACAAGCATGCTGAATGATAAATGATCTTTAAAATGAACGAATGAAAGAAAGAAAGGAAGGAAAAAGGAATCCCATTCCATCAGAACTTGACTTTGCACTTCTTCTGCAGATGTATCACACTGTGCTTCTTCTTTTTTGACAGCTAGACTGCTTGAAAGAATATTTTGTGCTCTCTGCCTCTCTTGGGTTACCACTAAAAGTTCTGACATCTGGCTGCTGCCCCCAAGTGCTCTTCTGAACTTTCTGTCTCTTGAGGCCCAGAGAGCACATTTTGCTAGAGCATCCCAGTCTTTCTCAAATCTCTCTTCCTCATTGAAGCCTCGCTCTCTAGGCTCCTTTGGTCCCCTCTGAGCATTCCATCCTTGATTACCTTTTTTATACCCAAGGTTCCTTGCCTTGCTCTTTCCTCCTGAACCAGGAAGTCTGCTTTCTCTGTCACTAACCCAGCCAGTCCCTGGCTTCGGCCTTCATGTGGCCATGTTTCCTAGGCTGCAGGCCTGCAGCCGCCTCCACCCTCCAGTTCTTCTCTTTCCTGACATGTGCAGCCATCTCTCATCTGTATGTCCTGCTGGTGCCTCAATCCTGTCATGTTCCTTTTCTGTGGCCTGCTTCTCCTCTGTGGTCCCTATTTCTGTTAAAGATGCTATCGCCATCTCTGTCACCCAGGCTAAAATTCTAAAACCACAGGTGGTGATATATTTCCCCAATTCAATTCTACTCCAAACCCTCTTGGTGTTCTTTTCTATGAGCTCTTCTCTGAATCACTCCCCTTGTGATGGGTTCAGACCCTCACCTCCTCCAACCTGGGCCCCAGGCAGCACTCCCCAACTAGAACCTTTAACTTCCCTCCATCCCTGGAGACTGAGCTCTGCTCTACTTTCTCCCCTCCCTATTTCCCCAGGCCTCCACTGAGCACAAGAGCCTTCCTCTTCAGCTCCACAGGTAGTGTCTTCCTGTCTTCTGGCCCTGCTGTTCCATGTGTGTGCAGTTCCAGGTTGTACACCTGTTTATTTGACTAGGTTGTCTCCTCTTCCTGCCAGGCTTATTCTCGCCATCTCTCCTTGATCAGGCCCTCTGAGACCAGCTCAAATGCACATCCTTGGAGGAACATTATCTTTTCACTTGGGGTGATTTCTCTCTCTCTCTCCTTAACTTTTAAAAATTTTCTTGAAATTAGCCTTTTAAAAACCTGTATTTTTAAGCATTTTATAGTAGATAAAAGCACAAACTTGAGAGTTAATCCTGTATTTGAACACAACCTTCTGAAGTTATAAGGTATTAACTGTGGAACAGTTTCTCTACTATCTCTCTCTTTTTTTTTTTTCGGTACTGGGGATTGAACTCAGGGGTTTTCTACCTCCGAGCTATACTCCCAGCCCTATTTTTTAGTCTTTATTTTGAAACAGGGTCTCACTAAGTTGCGGAGTGCCTCACTAGGTAGCTGAGGCTGGCCTTGAACCCAGATCCTCCAGTCTCAGCCTCCCAAATGCTGGGATTACAAGCGTTTGCCACCACGTCCGGCTAGTTTCCCTACTATCTTTTGAGCTTCCATCTTTTCATAAATAGGGATAATGGTGCCTATGCGATCAGGCTGTTGGGAAGGTTAAATGTAATGATGGAAGTCAGTATCAGGCACATAGTATGTCCTCTGTTGGTCCCCTTTCTACTTTCTTCTCTTAGTAGGCTGCTCACTTCTTGGGGCTGCATTTTTTTTTCTTTTTCTTTTTCTTTTTTGTATTGTGCAGCACCCTGTGCTTCACAGAGCGAAAATAAGGAATAGCTATTAACTGAGTGTCGAATGGATTTGAAAGAACTTTAAAGAGCACATATTACAGCTAATGTTCCTACTGTGCAAATGTCTAGCATTAGAGCAGTGGATAAGCTCAGTGCACAGCATGATTCAGGCCCCAAAAAGATTTTTGCATCCCTTCTGAGACATGAATAGTTTAAACTACAGATTAGTCAGGGCAGATTTGATGATGAAATAATTTAATTGCTTTACAGGTGGGTGGATTTTGTATTTTTGTTCACGTAGGAAATGCATTTTTGACATTAGCTCAGATAATATCAGGCATTAGGTTGTGACCAAACATCATTCTACCATATATGGGTTTGAGATTGCATCTTTAGTCAGTTTAGTTGTTTTATTGTTAGCATCTTGTCATCTTGCCCCTCATAGACTCATACAGAGAACTGAGTTTCACTTCCATCCATGATGAATGTTTCTCCAACTGTCTTGTGGTCACTGATGGAACTGGTTCTCCATGACAGCTGTGGACTTGGTTCTAACACTGGAGGCCACTTGTGGCATCCCCTCCCCTCCTGCCTTACACTGGCTCCTTACCCATGTCTGTCCACTGATGTGCTGGCCTGCTTATTTGCCATACTTCTCCAGCCACATGGCCTGGTACTCATACAGCTTCTTCAACACAGGATGCTCTGCCATCTCCTCTTTCCCAGGTTGACTTCATTTCTGCTTATTAACTCCACAGCTCATAATGCTGAGGTCCAGAGAGGTTAGAAGACTTGCCTGAGGCCATAGCAGCTTGTTTAGAGAGTCTGCGTATTTCCAGGGTCCCTTCTACACAGGCATGTGTTCCCTCCCCTACTTGGAAAGATGATCCATTTTGGCCAGAAGATAGAAATTAGAATGTACTCTAGCAACTCTTTGGAGTTGCTAATTACTCTCTCCTGTCAGAGCTTGATAAAATTGATGAGCATTTGTGCTAGAGAGTTCTATGGGTTTTCTGTGGTGAGGTAGGTAATGCTGTGCAGAGAAATGTTAATTGAGAAAAGAAAGGGTCTTGTGAGTGAGGTAGGATGCAGGGTACAAATGCTGGAGGATAGTTTGCCAGGCAGGGATTCAGAGGAGTCAGACAGCTTAGAAGTGACAGGTGTCAGGTGGGAGTCATTCAGCTTTTGACATGTTGTGGGATGGTCACACAAGTCAGTGGGTACTGTTGAGGGAGCCCTGTTGTCCTCGGGACCTTGGACTGACCCTCCTCAAAGGCATTGCCAGATTTCTCTTTACCAAGTATAACTGCTGGACAGTGCCTTGATTCAAAGGCATTCTTGGGAGTGTAAGTCAGCGCGGTAGGATCTGGATTCTTTAAACTGTCTTTTGGGGATCTCCAAAGCTCAGAGAGTTTGGTTTCTTCAGGGACGCTATCTTGAAGTAGATTTACTTTATTTTGTTTTTCCCTAAGTGACTAATCATAGCAGGCTTGCTGCTAATACGGACACCTATGGCTTGGAACCACAGAGATTCTTATCCACATCTCACTTGTTGATGCATTTCGGCTGCTTGTTGTCTGGGGATTGCTAGCAGCAAGGTTGGTTTTACTTGATGTGGTGGAGTGGACTGGATGGGGACAGTGGGCAGGTTCTGATCCAGAGGAGATCTGTGGTTCCCTAGATCTCTGTCTTCATTACAACCATGGTTTCATCCAATAAGTTCATGTCCCAAAGATCAATAAAACCCAAAAGACCAATAAAATCCAAAAGTTTATCAGAGCCCTGTGTGCCACTCTGCCTGTAGCCAGGGGTTTCAGGGACTCATGCTGTTGTCTGTCCTTGTCTCATTGAAGCACTGTGACATTGAGCCTCTTGCAGAGGACTGCTGCTTCAAAACCTTTGACCTCTCTTGCTTCTTAAACTTGGTTTGTCAAGTCTCAGCGGTGATGGGAGTACTGATGGGGGAGGGTCAGAGAATCTGCTCAGCACAGAACAGTGCCGCTGAATCTCACAGTTTGGCACAGAGGAAACACTTAGACTAGAAAGTGGCTTTTGGGAGCAACAGGTGCACAACTTACCCTTATGGTGGGATAGCTGAGGTTTTGAATCGTACCTTCTAAAGTCAGGCTTCTGGATTTATCTTGATGCTGTCATTGGCAATTTTCCCATTTGTAAAATGAATTCAAACAATAATATCGTCAAAGCACTTAGGGGCTGGGCACTTGGTAGGCTTTCAATAAATTCTTGTCTATCACAATGTTGAAAGTCCTTCGGAGTAGGTTTAGCTCCATGTTCTGAGAAGGCTGCAGATCCTCAGTATGTGGGCAGCACTTATCTTTTCTATGTGGATCCACATTTGTAGGAGGCTACAACCCCCCTCAAAGAACTGGGTATGCATATTTATTTGTAGTGTAATGGGAGAAACACAATGGGTGGTACCTGGCCCATAGTAGCTGTCTAATAAAGCCTCCTGGAATGAATAAATGAAATTATGAGGAGATCAAGAATAATAGCATGGCAAGGTGCTGGGTTTGGTGTAGCTAGGGCATTCTGTTAGTTTATGACTTCAAGAACCTCCATCACCCAGGAGACCATTGAGTAGATAGCAAGATACTGGGCAAATTATTTTTTGAAGCTTAATTGTCACACAAATACTTATTTATTTTATTTTCTGTGGTAAAGGGGATTGAACCCAGGGACATTCTACCTCTGAGCTAGACCCCCAGACATATTTTTTTATTTTGAAACAGGATCTCACTAGGTTGCTGAGAGTCTCTCTACTTGCTGAGAGTTTCAGTATGAACCTGTGATCCTTCTCTTTTAGCCTCGAAAATACTGGGATTATAGGCATGTGCCACTACACTCAGCCAACTTTACTTATTTAAATGTACAATTTGATTTTTTTTTCTTTTTTGTGGTACTGGAGATTGAACCCAGGGGTAGTCTACCTCTGAGCCATACTCTGAGCCCTATTTTATTTTGAAATAGCTCACTAAATTGCAGGAGGCCTCACTAAGTTGCTGAGGCTGGCCTCAAACCCGTGATCCTCCTGTGCCAGCCTCCCAAATACCGGGATTACAAGCATGCACTACCATGTCCAGCTACAATTTGATAAAAATCTTGGCACCTGTATGTGCGTGAAGCTATCACCACAGTATTAGGGGAATTCTTAATGCCTGTCTCTGAAGTGTTCTACTTTTCTTAGCTGATGAGCCACTTCTACCTTGGCCTTGGACATGGATGCTACCTCATCAGGGGAGCAGGGGGAATCTGCATGCAGCCTTCACCTGCACCATTGTGATCTTGTCACTGAAATTTCAATGTGTGTAGTTTGAATTTGTTGAGTATCTGTTTCTGCTATTTGCAGGTTTGGGGAACACAAGGGCCACACAGTTTTATTCTTGTAGCCTCCAACATATAGGAAGTGTTTAGTGAAGAGTTAAAAGGTGAGCCAGTGAACCTATTGCCAGAATAAATATATTGGCTCTACTGGGCCTAAATTGGAAGCAAAGGAAACCGAGTTGTTCTTAGAGATTATAAATTATTTTTACCTTCGACAGAGGAGAATCAAAGGATAAAAAGGTGTTATAGTTTGAATGTATCTCCCCTACATTCATGTGTTGGAAAGGTAGCCCCCCAGTTCATACGTTACTGGTATGTGGAGATGGGGCCTTTGGTAGGTAGTCAGGATTTGATGAAGGACATGAGGACAAGGGGTGGGGACCCCAGTATGGCATTGGTATAAGAAGAAGAAGAGCCTGAGCTTGCATACTTGTTTTGTCTTGCCATATGAGGCCCTCTGACACTGCAAGAAGGGCCTTACCAGATACTGATGTCATGTTCTTGAACTTCCCAGTCTCTAGCATGGTGAGCTGAATGAACTTCTAGTCTTTATAAATGATCTAGTCTGTGGTATTCAGTTTCAGCACTGAAACAGGCTAAGATAAAAAAAAAAAAAATAAAAAGCTTCCTAACATTTGAAGTACTTTAACTTCTTTACTGATGTGAGATCAAACAGACCTTGAAAATACAGGGACTCAACATGATATAAGTGGGTCCGGAAGACAAGCACATGGGGCCCTCCTCTGTCATTTTGAGACCCTACTGTTTTGTGGAGGGCTAAATGTTTATGTCGGGCTTTGCTTTTCATTTTGTTTGATGGTGTTGCAAACTGTACTTTAGCTGCCACGGAAGGGGCCTTTAACTGGGTATGCTATCAGAAGGACCCCCCCCCCCCCAGATCCCTTTTTTCTCCATCTCATGGCTTTCTCCCCTTAAGCCTCATCATATATGATAAATAAAATTTCCAGAGTCAGCTCTAGTTCCCTCTGAGAAGAAAAGTCTCTCTAGAGAGCGTAGATAAAGGAAGAGTCACAAAAATAATAATTAAAAATGACACAACCCGCAGTGGTGTGTGGTGTACATTTTGGCAAGAGTGAAGTCAACATTTCAGAACAGTAAGTACTGTCCATGGTGGAAGACTGGCAAAACAGGCTTTTAAAGCCCCACTACAGAAAGGAAGGGGTGGGGTGGGAACAAGATAGAGCATATTTGTGTTGGTGAAGCTGTTTATCCTACCTAATGGTTACAGATTCACTTAGTTACTGTTCTTGCAGATGCCAGGAGGCAGCTGGTTGTCTGAGATGAAATGAGGTGAAGGTTCTTGAGGTACCACTGAAGAGGGCGGCTTGTGCATTTTTTGCACTTTTAAAATCGTGCTTTGTACACATTTCCTCCCAGGTGCTTTGGTATGATACGCATCTATCTATCTATCTATCTATCTATCTATCTATCTATCTATCTATCATTATCAACTGCCTGTCATGTCCCACGCATTATCCCTGCCTGTCATCCATCCATCCTCCACCTGTCTGCTTTATTGATTGCTTGTATGTGCTAGGCACTGTCCAGGTCCTTGGGAAGCCTGAGTAGACCATACCTGAGCAGGGGAGACAGGCTCATGAACAAGATAGTTTTGTTGCTTTTCAGTTTGATGAAAGGTAATCAGTGAATAACTTACACTTCCCCGCACGCACCTCCAATTTTTATGCCAAGAAGGCACAGGTTGTATCTGCTTCTTACCTACCTGCCTTTGTCTCCCCAGTGATTTATTTACTCTATATTGATAACCTATGTGCACAATACATAGTTTGTTTTTGAATAACAGAATAAATGAATGATCTGTAGAACACAGTATAGTGCAGTATAGTCACAGCTAGGAGAAGTCACACAGAAGACGGACCCCATTTCTCAGGCAGGTAGTGAAGAACGAGGGACGTTCGTGTGGACCATTCAGTTAACTTTCCCTCAACTCACAGAGGCCAAGCTGTGGTGAGCACCTGCCATGGTGGTGTACAGGACTGCTGTCTTGGTCCTTTTGGGCGCTGCCCACAGTGAAGAAGCCTGCAAAGTGCTGGGTTCTGGACGCACAGCAGGGGCCTTGCCTGGGCCTATAGAGGGATGGCTGCAGCTATGTTTGGGAAGCCACACCTTGAAGGGTTTCCTGGAGGGAGTCAGGGCAGGTGGTGGTGGTTGGGGTGGAAGAGGCCTTTCAGGCTGAGGAGGTATGAGGCTGCTGACCTGGGGAGGCAGAAGTGTGGCCTGCATGTGGAGAGCCAGTGGAAGAGTGGCCCTCCATGAGGCTGCCACAGCCCTGCAGGATTGAAAGAGCAAGTGTTATTACTTTTTTGTTGTTACAGAAGCCCCCTATTGGGGGCTTATGACATTTCTATAATAATATGACTTTAAAACCCCCACTTCTTAAGAAAGGAGGTGTGAGCTGGGCATTGTGGCACTTGCCTGCAATCCTAGTACTTGGGAGGCTGAGATAGGAGGATCCCTAGTTGAGGGTCAGCCTCAGCAACTTAACAAGACCCTGTTACAAACAAAGAAACAAAACAAACGGGCTGGGAATGTAGTTTGGAGGTAGAACACCCCTGGGTTCAATCCCCAGTACAAAAAGGAAGGGAGGGAGGAAGAGAGGAAGGATGGGTGGGTGTTAGCTTCCTAGGGCTTCCATCACAAATCATCACAAATTTATTTTCTCCAGGTGTTAGAAGAGCCATGTTCGCTCTGAGGACTCAGGAAAGAATCCTTCCCTTGTTCTTAGCTGTTGGTGGCTCCTAGCACTCCTTGGTATTACTTGGCCTGTAACAAGCTATGTCACTCCAGTTTCTGCCTCCATCTTCTCATCTCCTTCCTATATTTCTTCTCCTCTTCTTGTAAGGACACTAGTCATTGGATTTAGGGGCCATCCTCATTCTGGCCTCATTTTAACTGATTATATCTGTAAAGACCACCTGGCACATTCTGGGTAGACGCAGGTGTGGGGACACTCTTCATCTCACTGTAGGGGACAACATTGGAGCTGGTGGAGCAGGCAGGGAGCCTTCCAAAAATCTTCCATTGCTCAAGGTTTCTGGTTGATAGGGGTAGTGGGGCTGGGCCAATGAGCAAGGGGGTGCCAGGAGCAGTTGGAATTCCTGTCTCTGGGGAGGGCTGGCTCCTGGTACCAGAATTCTTTCCAGATACTCAAAAGAAGCTGTGAGACTGAAAGGTTACCCTGCTCATGCAGGTCCCTGGGTCACGTTCACCTCATCCTTCCTGCAGCAGGGGAACATGACAGGGTTTTTTTTTTTTTTTT
>PVLC010026507.1:0-22653 GCA_004027655.1 Graphiurus murinus | reverse complement strand
AAAATGAAAATAAACCCCACTTTCTCACCCTGCACAAGAGTCAATTCCAGATGGATCAGAGACCTGGAAGTTAGGCCAGAGACCTTGCAGCTACTTCAAGAGGGCATAGGCCCAACACTTCAACACATAGGCACAGGTCAAAACTTTCTCAACAGGACCTCAAAAGCACAAGCAACCCAAAGGAAGATCAATATATGGGGTTACAATAAACTAAAGAGCTTCTGTGCTGCATTTATTCTCTTAAAGCTGAGGGAGCTTCTGGGGTTAGCAGTAGCGACAGTAACAGGAAGCATTTTGAAGACTCCTTGGCTGGGTGGGGATGCCCCTTGATTGGGCTCTAGTCCTGCTCTCTAGGACCTGAATTCTGCCTTCTGGAAGGTTTTTCCTTGACCGTGTCCCCCAGAACCACATTTATGTGGACACTGGGGACTCCGCCTTCTGTGAGGCTGTGACCTTTGTTTCCTGCTTTCTGCCCAAGCGCTCTTGACAGCTTGAGCACTGTTTCAAGAGTCAGAGGCTTACAGGCAGCACTGTGGAGCTTTGGGCAATGTTGTCCCCTCCCCGCCACACACACACAAAAAACTTACAAGCTCTTCGTGCGTCCTCTTGGAGTGAATTCCATGTGCTTGGCCGCCAGGGACAGCCTTTGCTTCTGTGTCTTGTGTCAGCATGTTCTGTAAGAATGCCCTCTTCCACTCTCAAACCTATGTCCCGGTTTGGACAATGAAGTGTGTAGTCACTATAGTTAATAATAAACACCCCCCCAAATCCTAAGCCAAATTTATCCCTTTGCTTCCTTACTTTTATTTATATCTCTCTCAACTTGCTGGCGTTGCTTGTATGACCATTCAAGTTGGGTTTTATCTGAAGTTAGCATACTTACCCTGATCTGCTAAGGGACGCTGTTTATTTGAGAAAATGGAACAGGCCATTTTTGTTCAAAGCCTTTTTCGGTCTTCCCTGTGATTGTGTGAAATCCAGAAGCGGCGAGCTCCTCTGGCCTGGGAGCCCCCAGGTTTCTGGATTCTCAGTCCCCTTTCATTGCTTCTCTCAACCTTTCGATGCTTGTCTGTTCACATTTCTTTCTTATAAATCTTTGATTAAGGCAGCAAATTGTACTTTGTTATTCAAATATCCTGTTTTCCATTTCTTTTCCCTTTAGATACGAGCTTGCAGACACTTGCATTTAGAAAAATTGAGATACACAGTCCTCCCGAGGTATCCCCAGGGAATTGGTTCCAAGTTCCCTGAAGATGGCAGAATCTGCAGATATCAAGACCCTAAAATCAGATGGTGTAGTATTCACATAAAACCGATGCAATCCTCCTATAATACCTTAAATCATCTCTGCATTGTTTATAATGCCTGATGTAAAGGCTCTGCAAATAGATATTATTTAAAGTACAAATGCTATGTAAATAGTATTGTTTGGAGAATATAAGAAAAAAGTCTGTATATGTTCAATATATACAGTTTTTGTTGTTGTTTGTGGCACTGGGGATTGAACCCAGGGACATTGTACCTCCGAGCTACACTCCCAGCACTTTTTATTTTTTATTTTGAAACAAAATTTTATTAGGTTACTGAGAGCCTCACTTAGTTGCTGAGGCTGTCCTCTAACCTGTGATCTTCCTGTCTTAGCCTCCCAAGTATTGGTAACCTGTGTTCCTCCTGTCTCAGCCTCCTAAGTACTGAGATTACAGGCATGTGCTATCACACCCAGCTCAGTTTTTGTCTTTTCAAATAGTTTCAAATAAAGTTTGTTTTAAATTCAAAGATGCAAACCCCACAGATATGGAGAGTTGACTGTAATTTTTATGCAATAAATGTACAGCTTTTCAGTGTTCAGTTCAATGAGTTTGGACAGCTGTGTATATCCATGTAAGCACCACCCCAACCACGCTGGACATCACCCCACTGCCCCAAGCTGCCCCTTTCCATGCTGGACATCACCCCACTGCCCCCAGCTGCCCCTTTCCACCTCCTGCCCTGCTTTATGTCACTGGAGGCGACCACTTTTCACTTCTGTCACCAAGGATTAGTTTGGCAGGTGATACTTTTATGAAGTGTTTTGTGACTGTATGGCACGACTGCCTTTCTACCTTTTACTGTTTCTTCATCTCCTGCTGTCTAGCTAGTATGCAATTGCTAGGTATTTTAATTTTTATTTATTTATGTTTTGGGTCTACACCTCTCTTAAAAATATCTTTTTTTATTAGCTAGGGAAATCTGACTGCTGCAATAAATAGATATGTATAATACCAAATGTATAATACCTTAAAGCTAAGTAAAATATATTCTCTGCTAATGAAATAGTGCATTGAAGGTACAGCAGGTGACCTCGCGTAACTGGGGCCTTTTGGCCCCCCAGCACCTGGGGAGGAGCATGAACAGACCTCCTCGCTTCTGAAACCCCTCAACTAGGAAGCGGACACTCCATCATGTCCCCTGACGTTCTTTTGGGGAGAACTACTCACAAGGCCACATCTGGTGCACGAGGGGAAGGCTTGGGAATGTCACCTCTGGCTGCATAGCCACTTTTTCAGTGACAGCTTGCAAGCCTTGTCAGGGAAAGTGAAGTTTGGCAGGTTTATGTCACAGCTTTTATCTTATTTTCGTACCATAATACCACAGTGCATTTCTTTTCTGCCCTTGCATTGCTTCTTTCTCTTGGTGTTACATATTCATTCACATTGTCAGATAAACATTTGAAACTAAAGTGAAGTGATATTGCTACCTCTGTAGTAGAAATGTGCAAAGCAGAAGCAACTTATTTTCTCTAGATTAGTCTGATAATATTAAAATTAGTTCCGGGCAACAGCAGATATAATTTAGCTCTTAAAAGACAAAGATGCCGGATCTCACCATTGTTATCTGTATGAAGCCAGAGAGCCTGGCCAACAGCATAACTCAAGGGGATGGGAGGGTGGGGGAAGCTAACGGAAGAGGTGTAGGAAGAGAAAGGAAGGGAAAATTGTCCGAATCGGCAAGTGATATAATTGTCCATGTAGGAAATTCCCTGAACTCTACAACTAAATGTCCTAGTTAATGAGTTTAGCAAGGTTTGGGGATATAAAATTAATATGAGAAAGCCAATTGCATTTCCATAGACCATTATCAAAAAAATAAAACAAAATTTACTGATAATAATGAATATTCTGCATAGCCATGATGTATTTATCAAAAGTAAGAGATTAACATTGATGGAGTAACGTTAACTAAACCCCAAGCCTTCATTCTGATTTTTCCCAGGTTTTCCTTTTGATGTCCTTTTTCCATTTAGGGTCCAATATTGCATTCAGTGACCCTAGCTCTTCATTTTATTCTAATTTATGCAATTTCATGGGGCTTTCCTGGGGGGAACTTTATACTTTTGAAGAGTAGTGGTCATGTTTTATGTAGAATGGGCCTCAATTTGAATTTTTCTGGTATTTTCTCATTATATAGCATCATATGAGGGGGTAAATTCTTATCAACTTGACTTATTTCTGCTTCTGTTAACCTTGGTCACTTGGTTAAGGCGGTCTCTGCCAGATTTCTCCACAGTGAAATGGCTCCAGCGTCCCCCCTTATCCATGGGGAACACGTTCCAAGCCCTCCAGTGGAGACGGACACTGCAGACGGCACAGGACCCTACATACATTATGCTTTTCCCTATACATACCCGTGGGAAAGTTTAACTTATAAGTTGGCACAGGGAGAGATTAACAATAACAGCTAGTAATAAACCAGAACAGTTATACTGTAATAAAAATTACGTGAATGTGGTCTTTCTCAAAATAGAATCTTTGTTATTGTTTTAGAGTGCCTGGAACTTGTGCTCTGTACCAGGCCTCCTTTTATTTTGGCCCTGCCATGCTGCCATGCAGTGCCAGAGTCAGTCTGTCCAGGGCTCATGCCCTGGATGCAGTGCCAGAGTCAGTCTGTCCTTCCGGGGCTCATGCCCTGGATGTAGTGCCAGAGTCAGTCTGTCCTTCCGGGGCTCATGCCCTGGATGCAGTACCAGAGTCAGTCTGTCCAGGGCTCATGCCCTGGATGCAGTGCCAGAGTCAGTCTGTCCAGGGCTCATGCCCTGGATGCAGTACCAGAGTCAGTCTGTCCTTCTGGGGCTCATGCCCTGGATGCAGTGCCAGAGTCAGTCTGTCCTTCTGGGGCTCATGCCCTGGATGTAGTGCCAGAGTCAGTCTGTCCTTCCGGGGCTCATGCCCTGGATGCAGTACCAGAGTCAGTCTGTCCAGGGCTCATGCCCTGGATGCAGTGCCAGAGTCAGTCTGTCCTTCCGGGGCTCATGCCCTGGAGCTGCCTTAGAGCTTTGGTGCATGTAGATTCTGTGGGACATCTTCTTCCAGAAGAGCCTGGTTTCATCCCGATGGAAGTCTCTCCTTGGATGGTATCCTGTTCCCTTAGTCAACTCTTCAACTCTGCTGAAATGCGGCAGCAGCTCCACAGATGCATCTCTCCAGTGGTTTTTATGTTTTAGGCCAAGACTATTCCTGGTTCTGTATAAGCACTCCTAACTTGCAGTGAGTGGCGTGGTGTCCCTCGTCGCATGGGCTGCTTGCTAGCCTCTTCATAAGGGCTCAGTGCTTCCTAGTGCAATGCGTTGCCAGCAGTTAGAATACCTTTTCTATTTACATCTTCTGCCTACAAACTTAATGCCTTTCTTAATAAGCACTTATGCACTGTGCTGGGAACTTTTGCAGTTGTAGGTGTGAGAGCAAAACTCACATGGATTTCTTTTGAAGATCTGTTCTCCACCATGGATCTTGGCAGCCTACACATGCAACTTTTTTTTTGTTTTCTTACTAAGTTGGGAATTTTACCTTTTACCTTAAAGGAAGCATTTGGCAGCTTCTCTGGTCTGTCCAAATTGGCAGCATCGCTGTTCTTGTGCTTCGGGACCGTTGTCAGGTTAGGGTTACCCAGACATAAGCACTGGGATAGGAGAACAGTCAAACTGATAACCAGGGCGGCTACTGCATGACTAACGGGCAGGTAGGGTATGAAGTGAGCATACGCTGCACAAGGGATTCCCGCCTCGGCAGGACAGTGGGGAGTTTATCGCGCTCAGAACACTGTGAAAATTAAACTTATGAATTGTTTATGTTGAGAATTTCCCATTGAATATATTTGGACCGTGGTTGGCCTTAGTTAACTAACAACATGGAAAGCACAACCACGAGATGGGACAGAGGGACCACTATCTGGAAAACGTAATTTTTAAAAGCTACAATATACATATAACACAACTTTACCTCTTGAATAAGTCTAACAAATAATGTCTTTGACCTTCAGTGAGAAAAGTAGAAGCTTTTATTGAAGGACATTAAATATAATCCAATTAAATGTAGAGAAACATCATATTAAATTAGAAGACTTAATATTGAAAAACGTGTTAATTATTTCTTAGTGCACATAGAGTCGAATCCTTAAAAGACTTGGGGGATTCTGTCATTACTCTTAATATTGGTGATATAGTAAAATGCTATTATTTTATTGTCATTTTTACGACACAGTAATTCTGAACTTACAGAAGAGTGGTTGTCCAAAAACGACCAGTGCATTCCTAGAGCATAGGAAGTTTTTCCTGCCCTGTATCAAGTGGGTGGTTTTCCTGCCTTTATATCATTACTTAACATAAAACCATAGTAATTAAGCCTGTGTATAGTGTAAGGATATATACTCAATGGTCAATGGAAAACAGAATTCAGAAATAGACCTATCAGTGGAAACTTATGATAAAGCTGGTATTGTAGGTCAGTGAAGAGAGGATAGACAGATTTTATTATATGGTACTGAGGCATTAAATTATCCATGTGAAAGACAATGAAATTGGATTCTGGTGGGGAGAAGTCAAAATGTTATCAATTAATAATTATAATTAAATTCAGTTATACAACTAAAAATTATAAATTCAGAAGCAGAACTCAGGAAAGAAGTTGAAGGAAACCAAAACTGCCAAAGAGACAAAAACAAAATTGGAGAGAGCGCAAGAGAAAAAGATGGTGCAGAAGAAATAGTGAGCTTGTAGAGGGATTAGAAACTAGAGAGATGAACTAAGTCAAATAGACATCTGAGCTGGGTGAGGTAGTACACGCTTGTAATCTCAGTAGTTGGGAGGCTGAGACAGGAGGCTGGCAGGTTGGAGGCCAGCCTCAGCAACTTAGTTAGACCCTGTCTAAAAAAAGGAGGGGAGAGGAAGCCGAGGATATAGTTTGGAGGTAGAATGCCCCTGAGTTCAACCCCCCCCCCCAAAAAAAAACCCAAGTAGACATCGAAAAGAGTGATAAGTATATTCGTTTTAAAATATCAGTATTTACAGTATGCTAGGAGTGCATCATTTATGACTCCTGTTATCCTGCTGAGTTATATGCCAGAAATCATAAAGTGATTTATTAATTAAATTGTTTTAATGATCATACTACTGATGACTCAATTACCTCCTCATTTGTATGTTACGGAAGCCTGGAGATCACTTGATTTGTAGAGGGATTCGCTATCACTTTCTCAGTTTGAAGAAGTTTATCAAAAAGGCTTAAATGAGCTTTATCCAATGATTGTTACACTTAGTGCTGTTACATAGAGGCTCCCTACTTAACCCACTATCCTTAAAAAGGTTAGTAAGATATATTATGAATTTGAACATACATTTGTCAATAGAGAATTTTAAAAATACATGTCTTAAAGGTATTTTTACCAAAGCCTTCCAGCTATAAATGCAGATTGGTCAGTTTAGGGAAAACGGTGGCCAGTTAGTCTAATTGACCAAACTAGCCTTCATTTTTAAACTTCTCTTCCAAATTAGGCATCCTTCTTGCAGTAAAAGTCCAACTTGATTTTTTAACTGAAATAAATATGTTAATGTATGCCGCCATGACAACCGTCACCGGGCTGAATTCTAATTCTAATATAGATAAATAGGTAGGGCACAGCGCCCGGCCACGAGTTGCCTGGATACCGCGGGGCACTGCTGCGTCGGCCTTTCGGCTTTGTGCTGGCTGAAGTCTCCCAGAGAGACGCTTCTTTAACAGTACCACCGCTGGGGAGGAGGTAAGGCCCTCGGCCGGCTGCTTCGCTTGCTGAGGCGTCTGATTAGTAATAGAATACGATGGGCCCCAGTGCTCGATTTCTTAATAACGTAGGTCTGCGCTAGGAAAAGGACCCGGCCTTACCCGTGCACTGGGACAAGGAGGGTTCATAGAGGGCACTGTTCCAGTCTGTCCCTCTGTGGCAACCTGGAAGTGGGGCGTCCCAGGAGGTGCACTCCTTGTCCAGAGTGGGGAAGGGGGCTGACAGGCCACCTCAGCTCCCCGCGTGCCCCATGGCGATTGCAAAGTGAAGACTTGGAAAGTGGTCGCCTCGAGCTCTCTGTGCCGACGCCAGTGTTGGGCAGTGCGCGGCCCACGTGCACCTCAGTTTGAAGGCCACTGACACAGCAGACAGATAAAGAGATCTACCATGTTATAATCGTCGACACAACGAAACCCCCAAACTAACGAAATAAAGCCAGTGGGTAGAAATGACGCTTTCCCGAAGTAGAAGACAACTGAATCTAAATTTCCAATGGACAGCTGTGTGCCATGGCTTTAGAAAGCTGCTGGACCTCAGACAAAAGACAATCCTTGTAGGGAGGCAGGCAGGCGGGTTAGGTGTTTATGATGGAAAGAGGGATGTCGGCCTCAGAGCTCATCCAGTGTAAGGAGATAGAGCATAATTAGAAGATGTTTTAGAAAAGAACAGGTAACTTGTAGATTTTTTATTTTTTTTCTTCTTTGGTAGTACTCAAGGGCACTCTAACAGTAAGCTACATCCCCAGCCATTTTTCTTATTTTCTTTTGAGACAGGGTGTCTCTAAATTGCCCAGCTGGCCTCGAACTTGTAATCCTCCTGCCTCAGCCTCCAGAATCTGGGATTACAGGTGTGCACCACCACACCCAGGGACTTGCACATTTTTTTTTTTTTTTTTTTTGGTGGTACTGCAGGGGCATTCTACCTCCAAGCTACACCCCCAGCCCTATTTTTTATTCTTTATTTTGAAACAGGGTCTCACTATGTTGCGGAGGCCCTCTCTAAATTGCTGAGGCCGGCTGCAAATCTGTGATCTTATCTCAGCCTCCCAAGTCCTGGGATTACAAGCATGCGCCACCATTCCCGGGTGACTTACAGATTTTCATAACTGCCTAGTCTTTCAAGTATAAGTCAGTGGACGAATAGTTTTGAACTTAAGAGAATTTTAAAACTTGCTCCTTTGAGCCTTTATCGAAGCAACACTAGCAGACAGTCTTTGTAACCTAGCTTTGCAAGGTGAAGATTTGAAGCAGCCAGAGCAGCGTGGTCAGTGCTGAAAGCTCTTCTCGTTTGCGGTGGACCTTCACAGGTGAACCGTGGCCCCTGGGCACACTGCTGAGGAGACAGCTGCCCCATTTCCCAGGCCTTTGCGGGTCTCCACAGAGTAGACAAGAATCGCTCGGCAATCTCATCACTGACAAAAAGGATCTGAACGCGACACTTCAGAGGATCCACCACATGGATGCAGGAGTCTGCTGCCTGCAGGCTTGCCTTCCTCACACAAAGATGATGTACCAAGTTTTCCTGCCAATTTCTGAAAATCAGTTCATAATGAAGCTGATTAAACCTTGAGCTCAATTCCATGAATGTTGTTATCAAAAATTCTTCCAAGAAATATTAACTTTGTGTTTTTCTAGGAACAACGAATGAAATCTCTAGGAGATCTTACATGCTTGAGTCAGAAAAGCCCTGAGTATGTTTGGGCTGGTAAGAGAAGTGGGCTCTCATACCCCTGCGACTGTGAGCTGTAGGAAAAGATGCGTCCCGTGCTCCTTTTTGAAAGCATTGAAGAAAGAGTGCTATATTTTTTCCAGTAGTGAAGAAGTTCAGTGTCTGAACCAAGTTTTCCACTCGCTTTTCCCTGCTATTCTATTCTTGACCTCCGCGGCTGCTGAGAACAGTGACACCTGTCATAAGCTTGTCTAGGAGAGAGCTGCGACGGCACGCCGCAGCCAGGGCGCTGGAGAACGAGGGCCGTGAACCGTGCTCCTCGGCTCCATTGCCCCGAGATGCCAGCTCGGGTTCACGGAGCAGATAGAACTGCCAAGGGCAGAGGATGCGAAGCTTTATGAGGTCGCTCCCCTTGGCAGGAAAGAGATGACAGAGCCACTTCTGGAGAGAAGAGTGCTTATGAGAGAGAAAAATGGATCCAGAAAACTTATGAACATACAAACGAAATGAAACAGGATTCACTTTGAGCCCAAGATCAACAATTACAAGAAAGATCTCCACCATGTTTATTGCCTGCATACATTAGTATATCTGACGAAGAACAAATAAGAATTTGATTTGAACAAGTTATCTCTACCTGAATAATATGCTGTTTGTCTTGCTATACATGGTGGATAATTTCTCTTCAGAAAATGTGGAGCCGGGTGTGGTGGCGCACACCTGTAATCCTAGTACTTAGGCGGCTGAGATAGGATCACAGGTTCAAGGCCAGCCTCAGTAATATAGCAAGACCCAGGAACTTAGCAAGATCCTGTTTCGAAATAAAAAGGGCTGAGGGTATAGCTCGGAGGTAGAATGTCCTTGAGTTCAATCCCACTAGCACCAAAAACAAAACAGAGAAGATGACAAAGGCAGCCCACCCCGATGCTGATTTTCAGAAGTGATGCCTTATGCTTAAGCTGGGCTTGAAATAGAAGTCATAAATAAGGACTTGTCTAAATATAGTGATGGGAACACAGTGATTGAAATCAGAAAAATTAGAGCGATTTTAAGTGAATAAAACAGAAAAAGTGCATCCAGGTGTGGTGGCGCATGCCTATAATCCCAGGACATGGGAGGCTGAGACAAGAGGATTGCAGGTTGAAGACCGGTGCTCAATAAATTGCTTAGTGAGACCCTGTTTCAAAATTAAAAATGAAAAAATGGGGCTGGGAGCCAGGTGTGATGGTGCATGCTTGTAATCCTAGTACTTGGGAGGCTGAGACTGGAGGATCCAGGTTCACGGCCAGCCTCAGCTACTTAGTGAGGCCCTCTGCAACTTAGACCCCGTTTCAAAATAAAAAATAGGACTTGGGGTGTAGCTCGGAGGTAGAATACCCCTGGGTTCAATCTCCAGTACCCAAAAAGAAAGAAAGAAAGAAAGGGAAGGGAAGGGAAAGAAAAGAAAAGAAGGGAGGGAGGTTGGTGAAGGAAGGTAGGTTCAGCAAGGGCCACCAACCCAGAAATCCATCATAAAGGATTCTAAGGAAGAGAAGTGTAGTATAATAAATCTTAACAAAGCAAAAGAAAAGCTTCAGGAAGAGAATAGACTTAATCAAGGAGAGTATAGAAGAAAGTAAAGGCAAAAGATATGAAAGAAAAAAAAAAAAAAAGACTTTTCAAAAGGGGAAACCAGCTAAGCCAGGCGTGGTGGCACATGCTATAATCCTAGTTCTTGGGTAGCTGAGACAGGAGAATAACAGATTCAAGGCTGGCCTCAGCAACAGATCGAGACTCTCAGCAACCTAATGAAACCTTGTTTCAAAACAAAAAATAAAAGGTAAAAGGAGCCAGGCGTGGTGGTGCACGCTTGTAATCCCAGTACTTGGGAGGCTGAGACAGGAGGATCTGGGTTCGCGGCCAGCCTCAACTACTTAGTAAGGCTCTCCGCAACTTAGACCCTGTTTCAAATAAAGAATAAAAAAAAAAAAAAAATAGGGCTAGGGATGTAGTTCGGAGGTAGAATGTCCCTGGGTTCAATCCTCAGTACTACAATAAAATAAAATAAATAAAAGATAAAAGGGACTGGGGTGTAGCTCAGAGGTAGAGTGCCCCTGGGTTCAGTCTCTAGTACCAAAACAGGTGTGTGTGTCGGGGAATAAAGCCAGAGAGAAGTCAGCAAGAGGCAAGCAGAGGCCACAGATGAAGGGATGCCTTTTAGGATCAGGATGATAATGAGGAATTTGATCCATCTCAGATGCTCATAAGTCCAGAAGTCTGAAGAATACGATAGTGCCGCTAGGGAAACTGCAATGCGTGGTGCCAGGAAGAAACGGAATGAAGGAGAGTTGCCGCCGAGAGCAGAAGATGCTGCCGTAGAGAAAGCTGCAGCACAAGAAGGCCAAGGAGGAGACCTTCAAGCCTTTAGAGACTGGCCTGTCTTTAGCAGAAAACAAGAGCTTGTGTTACATCTACTCAGAAGGAAAAACCAAGTATTTCAGGCTTGTCACTGCTCTTTGAAACCTCTGGTCATGTCTGTGGGAGTCAGAAGTCAAAAGAGTTGGCTCTGGGGCAGTTAGGTGACACGGGTCCCAGCCCTAACGGGTCAATGCACCTGCAGGCCCGCCTGGCCAGAGAGCTAACCCTAACCCTTCTTGTCCTATCACCGAATACAAAGTGAGAACAGACTATAAAATCTCCTGATCTTACTTCCTGCATTCAGAATTTTATCAGTTCCTTTTATTTCACTGCCAAGCTGTAGAATCCTTGTTCCATTTTTTTAAAAATCTTGACTTGTTTTTCATATAGTATGTATTATTAAACAAAACTGCTTAGAAGTTTGATGTATTTAATATTTACAAAGAAAGGATGATAGACTAGCCCCACAAAATGAGTGTTTCTGAGTTGAGATCAATAATATACCTTTGTCTTATTTTTAATAAAAGTAGAACATTCAGGGATATATTTAACAAAAGACACGCAAATCTCTAAAACAGAACTGAGAAAAGTTAAAGAAGACCTGAGTAAACGAAAAGAGAATGCTTCGTTCACGGATTGGAAGACTCAATTAAAGGGCATTTCTTCCCAATTGATCTGCAAATTCAACGAAATCCCACAGGCTGTTTTGTAAAAGTGACAAGGCAATTCTAAAAGTTATTGAGAATGTAAAAGACTGAGAATCTCCTAAATAATCTTTACAACATAGCTAGAAACTTGTCTTTGTACTAACTAAAGCTGTAGTGGCCAGAACATTGTGTTGCTGCCATAAACGCTAATAAGTCGATCAATGCAGCTGAATAGAGAGGGGGTAGACCCACACTTACACGGTCATTCAGTGTCTAACAAAAATCATCCAAAGCCACTGAGTGAGAAAGAAAAATGTTTTCAATAAAGACACTGGGCAACTGTATATCCAAGAAAAAAAAAGCTCAATTCCTACCTCGTACCATGTGTAAAAATAAACTTGAAATGGACCATATTACTAAAATTAAAAACTAAAGCCATAATCATTTGAGACAAACACATTGGAAAATATCTTATGATGGGGTAGGCAAAGATTTCTTAAGATGTAAAAGCCACAGCCAGAAGAGGAAATAAAAAAAAAAAAGCTATAAATTAGCTTATCCGAAAATCTTGTGTTCATCAAAAGGCAGTATTAATAAAAGTTCAAGACATAAACTGGGGAAAAAATATTCAAAGACATGTATTTGTCAAAGGACTACATAGATAAAAAAATTATGTAGCTCCATAACAAAAAGACAGTCACAACCGAAAAAGGGTGGAGTGGACAGACAATTTGAAGAGGCCCTGTGTCACAGACACCGCACAGCAAGGACCTTCAGACGGCCAGTCGCTGCCAAGTGTGACTTGTGCGAAGTGATAGGTGTTGCTGAAATGAAGTAGACCACGGAGGCGCTTGAGCAGCTGCAGTTCTTATACATCGTGGGGAAGAGTTCATTGGTACAACCCACTTCAGGAAAAAGGTCTGGAAGTTTCTTACAAGATTAGCCATACACTTACCTGATGTCACGGTCTGGATGTCCCCAAGGCTTGGTCTCAGCGCAGCAGTGTTCTGAGATGGGCCTTTGAGAAGTGATTAGATCATCCGGCTCTGGCCTCCTAAGTGAATTAATCCACTTATGGATTCTTAGCTAGAGGGGCTTGGGGGGAGGGGCTCTGCTCTACCACACCTGCCCTGCCACGAGGTTTTGCCTCCCACAGGCGCAGAGCCAGGGGGCCAAGGGCCTGGTCTAAAACCTCTGGAACCACGAGCAAAGAAGCCTTTCTCCTTTCCAGCCGATTCCTTGGGGATTTATCACCCAAGGGGAAAGCCGAGTCATATACCTACTGAGAGAAAGGAAAATGTAAGCTCACCAAAAGATATTTATGAGAGGTACATACGTACCTAGTAGCTTTATTTATAATAGCCAGAAATTCACACAGCCCAGGTGTCCATCAATAAGAGAATAAATAGACTGTAGTATACTCATTAAAATGGAATACTACTAAGCAATAAAAAAGAACAAATACCAATACTTGGAAAAACATGGATGCATCTCTTATATTGAGATTGTATGCAAAGAGTGTTTACTTCACTTGCGTGGAGTTCTAGAACAAGTGGAATGTAGGCTTGAGGGAAAAGGATCAGAACTGGTCCCTTCTAGAGGGGGGAGCAGGGATTGCCTGGGAGGAGTTGCGAAGGAACTTCCTGTGCGCAGTAGTAGTGATTTGGGCTACTATTTATATACATTTGTCAAAATTCATGAATGCTAATACTTAAGATCTGTGCATTTTTATTTTGTGTAAAGTTTACTCTAAAAGAAAGAAAAAAGAGCTTTAAAAATATCGCAAGGGAGTACCATCTTATCACTGCCAGGTCGGCAGAGGTGTTGGCAAGGAAGCGGAGCGGCCCCACGTCTCCCCACGTCTCCCACCCTGTGGTGGTGTGTAAATTGGGTTGGCCACAGTGAGTAGTTCCACTCGGAGGCATAGAAACGCTTGCACTCACACATGAGAAACACGTAGAAGGGATTTCCAGAAAGTCAGCAACGGCTCAGCTACCCAGCAAGACCAGACATAGACTGTGCTGTTTTCAGACATGGCGTCGTGGAGGGATCTCATGAGCACAGCTGAGTGGGCGAGCCAGGTGATGTCTGAGCACTTCCCACACGATTCCCGCCAAGATCCTGCCCGAACTGAACACCACACTGGTTAGGTACACAGACGGCAACCCCAGAAAGTAAAGAGAGCAGTTCAGGCCAGCCGGGGAGGAGGAGTGGAACTGGAATGAGAAAGGCCGTAAAGGAGACTTCAAAGTTACGGGCAACGCTCTCTTCCCCAAAACGGCTAGTGGGAAAACAGGTGTTCACTTTATTATTTTGCTTTATAACTTACATATGTTGGAAGTATTGTTTGGTAGTATTCCACTTTAATAATTTCTTTAGAAACCAATGTACATTTTAAAGTTAAATCATCTTTAAGGATATTTCATTAGCAATACTCTATGGGAAATGTAAGAAATAGGCTTTGTGACATCAACCAATCATATGTTCAGGTTTTCATCAAATGGCCCTGCACAGCCAGACACGCCTGTGACGCTGGTTAAGCTTTTGTTTGAAGGAGACCACTTTGGGGGGCTGTGTCTTAAAAATGAGTTAGAAAAGCCACTGAAACCTGAAATGATTACAGTTTGTATAGGTAGAGTATGAATCGTCTGTGAGGCTATTTCTTAGAAGTTATGCCACTGCTGTTTAGAGATGGGAAGGAAACATAAGGATTTTCATGGGTGAAGGGTAGAGGAAACTGAGGAGATGGAGGTCACGTTTCTGGCTCTTTGAATGAATCTCCAATAGAATTCTTAAAAGTATGATGGCCAGACAGCCGGGCGGGGGGCTGCTTCGCCCTCCCTTCCGTGCTGCTGGTCCAGCTGACTTCCAAAGGCACTTTTTTTTTTTTTTAATGAATTGAACTGATTATTGACCCATCATTCAACTTATAAAAGGTCTTGGAGAATGTATCCCATCATTTATTTTCTTGAAACTTGACAATGATCAAAATTCTCGAGATGCTGTGGCTAACATCTACATCTTTAAAGTGTCCTTCGGTTGAATCCTGAACATTTTCAAGATTTTTTTTTTTTATCACAATGTATCCTACAAAATCTATGAGTAGTTTTCATTGAATTAACTTGCCAGAAAATAAAGGTTGAACTCTAGCTATAATGCAGTCTTAAATTTGTATATTAAAATTAAAAGGGCTTACCCCAATCCTTTATTTTTTCTAAGAATTACAACATGCCTTTGGGTACCAAATAATAAATTCATAGTGCTAGATATCCAGCAAGATAATAGTCTGGTTGCGTATATGAACTACTTAAATATACACAATTGCAATTCCAAAGCCTTATTGCTTCATTTATCACAGGAAGTGCCAGAGTTCTGTAATATTTTGTAAGAAAAGCTCCCCAACTTGTATGAATTCTCATAGAAACGACCACAAATATTATGTCAATTTGCTCCTGAGTATCAAAGTTAGAGTTCTAAGTGACATTTAATACTGTGATTTAATTTTCCGTCCTCAGTTTTGTAGTGCAAAAAGCAAGATCTTATCCTTTCATACTGTTTCTTATTCTTAAAGAGTCAGCGTGATGATAAAAATCTAAGCTTAAGAACCATCAAATGATTTATGATATTTCATTTATTTTTCAAAGGATTGGGGTGTCACCAGTAATCCTGTTAGAATTGTGGGCTTAACGTTCCTTGATTTTTAAAAAGACCAGCTGCATAAACAAGTGTGTGAGCTTTGTAATTTAATTCTAAGTGATTTTTTAATACTTCAATGTACCAAAGGAGAGGTGGGTTTTCTTAGGTCATAAGTAGTTGTTTGTGTCATTATGATCTCAAGCTTTTTAGGACATTCCAAGATTCACTTTAGAAATACTAATACTTCTTTATGGTATTCATCGCGACATCAAGGTGTTTCTTTTCTTTTTCTTTTTGGTTTTCACCCTAAATCTCCTTCCTCATGAGCTGCCAGTGGAAAAGGTAAATGTGGACAAAGTAGAGGAAAACAACTTTTGAAAAACTGAAATTCTGTAGTCAGGGATGAGCAATCTAATAACTGTTTTTGAGAATGTGTTGAGCACTTTACTGCGATTTCTTTCTTTGTTTATTGTGGTGTCAGGGATTGAACCCAGGACCTCGCACATGCCAGGCGAGTGCTCTACCATGGAGCTACACTTCCATCTCTGAAGCTGTTAAGTTATAAACCCACGTGCAGTGTAGGCAATCATACTCACCCCCCTTACTCCAGACACAGTTCCCCAGTGGTAACATCTGGGATACTAACGTTGATACGACTCATGACTCATCGACTCATCGCTGACTCAGAGTCCCTCCTTCTTCTTGAACTGTTTTGTGTGTGTACATATATTTAGTTCTGTGAGATTTTTATCTTCCTGTGTCTACACTAGTCAAGATGAGCATTTCCCTCGTGAGGCTTGACCATTCTGCCTTGGCATAACCGCACTCACCTGCCCACCCCACTCTTAACTCCTGGCAGCCATTCATCTGTTCTCTATTTTCATTTTGATTGTATGTAAATGGAATTTTAGAGTACAAAACCTTTTGAGATGGACTTTTTCATTGCCTACAACTACCCTGAGGTTCATTTAAACTGTTGCAAATGCCAGTAGTTCATTCTTTTTCATTGTTGAGTAGTATTCTGTCAAAATCTGATTCCATTTACAAACACATGTGAGATGTAAAGAGATACCATAAGATGTGGACTTAAAAGATGTTTAAGACATTGTTGAAATTAACCTATTGCCGGGCGTGGTGGTGCATGCTTGTAATCCCAGCATTCGGGAGGCTGAGACCGGAGGATCCGGGTTCACGGCCAGCCTCAGCTACCTAGTGAGGCACTCCGCAACTTAGTGAGACTCAGTTTCAAAAATAAAGAATAAAAAATAGGGCTGGGGGTGTAGCTCGGAGGTAGAATGCCCCTGAGTTCAATCCCCAGTACCGCAAAAAAAAAAGAAATTAACCTATTAATTGAAATTACTGATGTGCTTGTCATTTTAGCCATACATATTGGATTTGTCTCTATCGCAATATACTAAGACCAGATGAATCGGTACCTGTGTACTGGAAGTAAACTTCCAGGAGGGGGAAAACAAGATCGCCCTGTTCCCTGACTCATACAAATAAAAGTGCAGGCCTGGCGACGCAGGGCAGCTGTGTCCTGACCTCAGCGGGTCGCTACCTCGGTACAGCCTGTGATTACTCAACTCACTCTCCATGCAGCCTGTTGTTAACCCAAGTAAATCCCCGTACCCTCTGTACCTGCCTCTGCTCTCTGCGACTATGTAATTGTCTTCTTAAAACTCTGACTGACTGAAGCCGCTCTCCCCCTCCCTTCTAAATGCACGGTCCCCCTCTCTGCTCCAGAGAAAAGAAGGCTTCGAGCCCTGAGCATCACTAATAAGCACTGGGCCTCCTTCCAGAGGCCACGGAAGGCTTCCTTTGGGAGGGAAGCAAAAGTGGGAAGGATGAGTAAGAGTTAACTGGGAGAAGAGAAAGAGGAAAGGGCACTTTAAAGAGAGGAACAGGTGTGTGCAAAGACCCCTGGAGGGCAGGAGCAGCCGGGCGAGAGTAAGGAATTGGATAAAGCCAGTGTGAAATGCACTTTATAGCGAGGGATAGAACGACAGCAGCGTGTGGAGCCTGGCCCCAAGTCAGACAGCAAGTGAGAGAGACAGGATTTGCATCAAGGAGATCTCCAGGGCCCACACTTCCTGGTCTGTACTCTGCCTGTGGCAGACAGACGGAAGTCTATGGTCTTAGAGGTCTAGAATTCAGAGCGGTCTGGAGTAGAGATTAAAAGCAACAGGGCGTAGTAGCACACACCTATAATTCCAGTACGTGGGAGTCTGAGACAGGAGGATTGCAAGTTGGAGGCCAGCTTCAGCAACTTAGCAAGACCCTCAGCAACTTAGTGAGACCCCGTTTCAAAATAAAAAATTTTAAAAAAGGGTTGGGGGTATATCTCATAGGTAGAATGCCCCTAGTTTCAATCCTCAGTACCAGAAAGAAAAAGAAAGTTTTTATTACCTTCAATAAGAGGACATACGATGTAAGGATCGCTGTTCAAAATGAAGATGAAGAAGAGTGAGTAGAATGGAAGACTGAAGACACAAAAGTTTAGTGCTACTGTCTGAGCTGGGCTCAGTGGTGTATGGCTGCAGTCCCAGTTACTCAGGAGGCTAAGGCAGGATCACAAGTTCGAGGTCAGCCTGGGCAACTTAGTAAGACCCTGTCACAAAACAAAAGCCCAGGGTTCAATTCCTAATAAAACTATTGTCTGACTTATCATTCGAGATTTTTCTTGGAGCTTGAATTCTACATTGATGTAGTTATCTTAGTTTTTCGATTTGCTCACAAGACCTATGTAAAACAATCGACTGCAGTGGATATTCCCCAGAGCATATTTTACAAATGAAGTTGCATAATGGCAAACTTTATTTTTTTTGCTCTATAAGTGATGCAATGTTTCTTTCAAAAAGGTCTTGGGCAGACTAAATTTAAGATTGACTGTTTGAAAATATTTTTTCAAGGTGCACTCTTATAATTCTTTTTATATGCAGGCTGCTTTGTAGTAATTTAATGAAGACATGTCAATGAGATTGATAAGCGATTAGCCAGAAAGATAGGAGAGCTACATTTATCTCCGACTTTGCTCTTGTTCTTCAGGATGGATTTAAGAGCAAGTCCAAAGTGGGATTTCACTGTGCAGATATGGCAGCATCTTCCAGGACAGCATAGTGAGCCCCTCTTGACCACAACAGAGTGCCTTGGGCTCCTCTCCAGTCAACACTGCGAACCAACTGGTCCTAGCAGTCACTTGTGGAACATACCACTCAGAAAGAATGGAATCACGTTCTTTTCACGCATATGGAATACTTGCTAGAATAGACACTCAGGCCATAAAGTAAACCTTGGTATGTGTGAAAAGGATTGCATTGAAAAAAAGTGTGTTCTATGACCACCATAGGGTACAATTAGAAATAAATAACAGAAGGAAATTTGGGGAATACACACATATGTGGAAATTAAATAACATGCTCCTACATTATTAATAGGTTGAAGAAGAACAAGGAAACTAGAAAGTACCTTAAGATAAATTAATCTAGAATACCACATACCAGAGTTTATGCAATGCAATTTAAAAATGACATTGTTTATGTGGAAATTTATAGCTATAAATGCCTATGTTTTTAAAGAGAAAGAGTGTAAATTGACGCTCTGACCTTCTGCCCTAAGAAGGTAGAAAAAGAAGAGCACTTAGCCAAGCACAGGGGACAAAATAACACAGGTTAAGGCAAAAGTGAAGGAAATATACAATAAGAATCAATAGAGAAAATCAATGAAATGAAAAGTTGTTTCTTTGAAAAAAATCAACAAAACTAATAAACCTTAAACTGAACATTCAAGTTACTGAAATCAGCAATGAAAGAGGGGACATACTGACTATAAGAAATAAAAAAGGGTTATAAGGGAATACTAGGAACAAGTGTATGCCATTACGTGACACAGATGAAATGGATGATTCCTAAAAGACAAAAATGACCAAAACTGACTCAAGAAGAAATAGAAAGTCTGAACTTATGACAAGTAGAGCAACTGAATTATTATTTTATAAAATCCTTCTCCCTCCCCCAGACACACACACACACACACACACACACACACACACACACACACACAACCTCCAAGCCCAGATGGCATCATTGATGAATCTATCAAAAATTTAAAGAAGAATTAACACCGCTTCTTCACAGGTTTCCAAAAAGTAGGAGGGCATACTTCCCAACTCATTCTGTGAGGCCAGTATTCCCCTGATGACAGACTGAAAGACCTATAGATGCAAAAAGACTCTATAAAATACTAGAAAAACAAACCTAGTGATCTATAAAATGGATTCTAATCCAGGACAAATGGGAGAGACCTCTGGAATGCAAGGTTGGTTCAGCATATAAAGATCAGCCAACCTGATGCACCATATTACTAGAATAAAGAACAAAGGCCATGTGGAATGACATCCTTTTTTCTTTTTTTTATTTTTAAATTTTTTTTAGTGGTACTGGGGATTGGACTCAGGGTATTCTACCTCCAAGCTACACCCCAAACCCTTTTTATTTTTAATTTTTGTTTTGAAACAGGGTCTCACCTAGGTTGCTTAGAGTCTTAGAGTCTTGCTAAGTTGCTGAGGCTGGTCTTGAACCTGCCCTTCTTCTGTCTCAGCCTCCCAGGTACTGGGATTACAGGTGTGCACCACCACACCCAGCACCATGACATCTTAATAGACCCAGAAAAATTTGACAAAAATCTAAGGCCCATTTATAATAAAAATACTGAAAAAAAAAATTAGAAGCTGGGTGTGGTGGTACACACTTGTAATCCCAGTACTTGGGAGGCTGAGACTGGAGGATTCCGGTTCACAGCCAGCCTCAGCTACTTAGTGAGGCCCTCTGCAACTTAGAATAAAAAATAGATAGGGCTGAGGGTGTAGCTTAGAGGTAGAATGCCTCTAGGTTCAATCCCTAGTACTGTTAAAAAAAAAATAGGCATAGAGGGGAACTTCTCTCTGATAAAGGGACTCTATGACAACACCACAGCTAACATTATACTTGATGGCAAGACTGAAAGCTTTCCCACCAAGAGCAGGAACGAGACAAAATTGTGTTTGCTTTCTGCTTCTGTTTGACATTGACCGTATTAAAGGTTTTAACCAGGACAGTTGAGCAAGAAAAAGAATAAAAGTCATTCAGATTGGAAAGGAAGAAGTAAAACTTTCTCTATTTATATATGACATGATCTTGAATATTAAAAAAAAAAAATCTTAAGAAATCTGCTGAAAAGTCATTGGAACTAATAAGTGAGCTTTTCAAAGTTGAAAAATACAAGCTCATTATAAATACCAATTGCACTTATATACATTAGCTGTGAATAATCTGAAGAGAAAATTAGACAACAATGACATTTACAGCAACATCCAAAAGAATAAACACAGAGGGCTAAGTTTAACAAAATTGGTGTTAAGACTTGTACACAAAAACTTTAAACAAAACCAAAAAAAGGAAAAATGAAGACTTAAGTGGATGGAGTCACCCCATGTCCACGAATCAAGAAGTTACATTATGTTAAGATGACAGTATTCCCCAGATTGCACATATTTAGCAAAATCTGTGAAAATGTAAGTCGCTCCTTTTTGCAGAAACTGATAAGTTGATTCGAAAATTCATATGTAAATATAAGGAACTTACAAGAGAAAACCAAAACAGACTTGAAAAAGAAAAAGTTGGAGGACTCATACTTCTCAATTTCATGATTTATTACAAAGCTGCAATAAACAAGACAGTGTGTTACTAGCATAGACATATAGAAGGAATAAGATAGAATTAAGAGTCCAAAAATTATTCCTTACATGTATGGTACACTGATTTTCAACAAGGGTTCCAAGACAATGCACTGGGAAAAGAATCATTTTTTCAATCAACGATTCTGGAACAACCAGATATTACATGCGAAAAACAAAGGAAGACCCCTACCATACACAAGATAAGAATTAACTCACTGGGCCAAGGATCTAAATGTGAGACAAAGACAATATAAAATTCTTAGAGGAAAACATAGGCTGACATCTTTATGACCTGCAGCTTATCAGTTTCTGCAAAAAGGAGCTACTTACATTTTCACAGATTTTGCTAAAGATGTACATCAATCTGAGGAATATTGTCATCTTAACAATGTTAAACTTCTCAATTTGTGGACACGGGGTGAGTCTGTCTACTTAAGTCTTCAATTTTTTCTTTTCTGATTTTTGTTTTTTTGGTTTTTGTTGTTGTTAATTAAACTTTTGGTGTACAAAACTTCTTAGACTGACATTAAAAGGACAAGCAGCAAAAGAAAAATAAGTAAAGACAGTGAAAAGTCAACCCATAGAATGGAAGAAAATATTTACAAGTTATATATCAGAGACTTGTATCCAGAATCTATAAAGAACTCTTACAATTCACCAATAAAAATAAAACAACCCAATTGAAAACTAGACAAAAGAATTGAATAGATTTTAAAAATGATAAACAACTTGCCAGTGAGCACATTTAAAAAAATACTCAACATCATTAGACATTAAGGAACCACATGCTTAAGAAATGGACAAACAAGTGTTAGTGAGACTCTGTAGAGACTGGAGCCTCGGGCATCACTGGTGGGGGACAAATGGAATGCTGCTTTGATTTCCTTCCTTCCTTCCTTCCTCCCTCCCTTCCTCCCTCCCTTCCTTCCTTCCATTTCTTTCTCTCTCCTTTCTTCCTTTTTATTTTTCTTTTATTGTGGTACTAGGGACTGAATCAAGGCATTCTACCTCCATGCTATACCCGTGACCTCCTTTCCCTTCCCCTCCTTTCCCCCCACCTCCTTCCCTCCCTCCCTTTTTTCCTTCCTTCCTTCCATCTCACCAGGTTGCCGAGAGCCTCCCTAGGTTGCTGAGGCTGGCCTCGAACCTGCAGTCCTCCTATTTCAGCCTCCCCAGCACTGAGATTACAGGCATGTGTGCCCAGCTTGGCCGTTCTTTAAAAGGTTAAACATGGAGCTCCCTTATGACAACCTGTAGCTCTATGGACCATACCTATGCTATCCTAGACATAACACTTTAAAAGGGTAAATGTTGTGGTATGGGAGTTGTATTTATTCACAAACTTGACAAGTCCTCACTCACCTCCCAGGTCTCCCGTCGCTCCCTGGACTCGTGGTGCTTGGGCACCAGGTGAACACGGAGGGGTGTGCAGAGGCGAACACTCAGGGGTGTGCAGAGGTGAACACTCGGGGGTGTGCAGAGGTGAACACTGAGGCGTGTGCAGAGGTGAACACTGAG
>PVLC010026506.1:0-22652 GCA_004027655.1 Graphiurus murinus | reverse complement strand
TGGTGGCGCACGCTTGTAATCCCAGCATTCGGGAGGCTGAGACCGGAGGATCCGGGTTCACGGCCAGCCTCAGCTACCTAGTGAGGCACTCCGCAACTTAGTGAGACCCGGTTTCAAAATAAAGAATAAAAAATAGGGCTGGGGGTGTAGCTCGGAGGTAGAATGCCCCTGAGTTCAATCCCCAGTACCGCAAAAAAAACCAAAAACAACAACAAAAAAAAACTGGACAAACAACCAGACACCTAGTACAATTATACTTGATATATCTAGCTAGATCAGTTTCTTAACCTGGAACTATTGCCATTTGGAGTCAGATAATTTGTTGTTGAGAAGCATTCTCCTGTGTGATGTGCAGCATTCTTACCCATTCTCACTAGATTCCAGTAGCAATCCCGCTGTTGTAACTAACAAAAACATCTCCACACATTGCCAAATATTCTCTGAAGTGGGTGTGGGGGCAAAATGACCCATGGTTGACAATTACTGATTTAGATGGAAAGAAAGCATTTGGGGAGGTAAGTTGCTTGCATCAACCAGGGGATCTGAAATAGCTTTCCAGCTATCAAAATCACATTTTTAATTACAGAAGCAAAAAGATAGTGAGGTTTGGGTAGAAAACTAAGAATTTCCAACCCAGAGTCTTTGTCAATACATTAGCCTTATTTTGCAAGCTCCTGACAAGCCAACCTGACTGAAAGGAAAAATTAAACTAAACTTAGTCTTTTTTAAGATATAGAGCTTTATAGGCTAAACAACCAACTAAATATAATTAAACTAAATTGTAGACAAAATAATAAAGCTGATCTTAATTTTCTTTAGTGTTCTAGAACATATTACTTATAGAAATGAAAAAAAATCAATTTCTTAGGTCTCTGCTCTAATACCACCAAGTTCATGGCCTGTTTGTGCTTTTTTGAGTATCTACCCCACTCATAAACTGTAAAACCATGTTTTATGTTGTGCTTTATGGATATAAAGGATAATATTCAGTGCCCAAATCCTTTGGCCAGTCAAAGGACGTCTTTTTATCAATTCTCTCCTTCCTTTCCTTCTCACCTACACACATGTATGCATATGCTTTTCTGATATTTATTAAGCCAGTTTTTTCTCTCTGTAACCACCTGAAACCATGGTCATGGTTTCTTTTTGTTGTTGTCATTTTAAGAAATTAGGAATCCTTTTCTTCAAACAGATTTTTAAACAGCTGCTCAACTTTCAAGACAGGGTGCTTCTTTTCCCTTCCCAAAGGTATCATTGAAGTAGAGTTTGAAACCATGGACATAAAGAAGGGCACTGAACATTTAAATCCATAGTTTCAAAGGCAAAAGGAAGCATAATAATGTAAACATGTTACGGTCAAAATGACAATGTTTATATGTGGACAATTTTCAATTCATCTCAGGGCAGAAAAAATTGTAGTGCTCAGAAACAGACATATGCTAGCATTATAAGATTAGTATTAAAAAGAAAAACACCTCTCCTAGGTATTTTCAAAGAGAAAACATACTGCCATAAAAATTCTGTTCATGGTACAAAGTTGTTAATACCTTTGGTTCAGTTAATATTAAATATTAACTCATTAAATATTAATTCTCTGTTGTGAGATGCCACCTCTTAATTTAAAATCTCACAGTAACTACACTGAATTTCTATCTTGCCAATCCATAACCCATTTTACCTGCCTTTAGAGCTGCTTCAGCCCCAACATGACCTCAATTCTTCCATCAAGCTGGCCTCCACACTGCGGATTGGGCATCTCTACAGATACTGGTCTCCTCTTACACAAATCCCCTCCTCTTGGTGTCTATCAAGTCAAGAGCTGTGTTGTTCTGTTTTTTTAATTTAGCTTCAAATTCACCCAAAGTTTTCCTGAATGACTCTGTCTGGTGAGAGTTCTACCTCCCTTTCAGTGCCGTTGGAGTCTGTAGATTGAGTTGAACTAAGTCATTGCCTTGATTTTGAATTCTCCTTGAGCTATGTCAACAAGTAGATTAATCACAGATAATAAATTCCTCAAAGACCAAGACATCTCCCCTTCCATTTTCTACCGTTCAAGTACAGAACACACAATAACTTGCTTTCTAATGCTTACTAAAATAGAATTGCACATACAGTTTTAAAAATGGGTTGCTATGAATCCAAGTATAAATAGGTCGGTTGTGGAAATAACAGCTAATTCAGCTAATAGATTGTGATGATTAATTCTATGTAATAACCTGACTGAGCCATAGGGTGCCCAGATATTGGGCCAAGCTATATTCTGGGTGTTGCTGTGAGAATGCTTTTAGATGTGATTAATGTTAAAATCAGTAGACTGAGGAAAGCAGATTGTCCTCCATGATGTGGGTGTTCTATGTGGTTGAAGGTGTCAATAAAACAAAAGGCCAAGCTTCCCCCCCAGGCAAGAGAGACTTCTGCCTCCCACCTGCCAACCTTTGAACGGACACATCAACATCAACTCTTCCTGCTTCCACAGCAGCCTGCCAGCCCTCAAACTAAACTAGAACATTGGTGCTCCAGATTTTGGACTTGCCAGCCACTGTTGGTTCTATTTCTCTAGAGAACCCTAATGCACAGAAGAAAGGAAAACATTAGTAATAACTAATCCAGAGTTTTATGTGAGCAGGGTAGGTCTCTCAGTCTCACCCAGTAGCAACAGTAATAGAATGTAGGATCCACATGAACTCCCTAGACCAGGAGAGACTGCCTCCTTTACAGGAGGAAAAATGACACAATAGGTCTAGGAGTCACCCAAGTAGCCACAGAGAAAAAGATGGGCCCAGGTTTCATGGGATTCGAAGCTTAGACCATTGTATGGAGTGGGGGATACTTTTGAAGATATGAAATTAGTCCTAGAAAGTGAAGAGCCATATGTTTTCACTTATATGTGGAAGCTAGAAAGAAATTGGTAATCAAAAATGACTTCAAATAATTAATGGGAGATACTAGAAGAATAGTGGAAGGGGATTTGGGAAGGGAGGTAAAAGGGGAGACTTGATGAAGAAAATAGTTCAAATATACTATGTTCATATACTAAGTTATCAATACCAATTGTGATATTATGTATAGGGTGGGGGAGGGAGTGGGAGGACTCTGTGGGAAACACTGAGCAAGTGCTGGGTACCTGTATGGTTCTATCACAATGAACTCTATTATGATGTCTAAGTACAATGCACTAATAAAAAAGGAAAAGCTTCTGAAATACACATTCATAAAATATATATGAACACACGGTTCAAGGTCATTTCATGGTCTTGCAAAGAGTGCATGTATATAACAGACTCTGAAGTTTAGGGAGTGCTCACTTCCTGATAAGTCCCTCTCTCCCCAGGAAAATGTAGCAGAACGGCCCATGTCCCTCCACCTGAAGAGTCAGCTCAGTGCTCAGGAGTGTAGGGGGGACAGAAAGAAACAGAAGGGGGAATGAGGCTGCTGACAAATTTTGACAACTAACTAAAAATCATTTCCAGACTTAAACAAAGTAACAGATGCCCTCCTAAAATAAAAACAAGTCACAAGTGAAAAAGTATATGCATTTTTACAGAGAAAAAAATGTCCTCAACAAATAAAATATGGTTAGTAGATACGAGTAAAATGGCAGCTGCTCACAATCCTGGCGGATTGTCAACTTCCAGTCAAATGAATGCATAGGGCACATCTCATAACCACACCTAACATCAGAGACAAGGGTTCTAAAATTAGCTCAAGCAAATATAACCATTCACACTGGGTAGGTGTTGATAAACGGGGGCTGAGGGGTATGGATGCCAGTTCCTTGTTTTTAATACTTGCAATCAAAAGAATAAATTGGCTTTCTAGAAAGTCTTTGGGGCTGATAAATTTTGTGCTTATCCAAATGAAAGGCAGTTTTAATGTTTGGTTTATGTGGAGCCAGGGCCTGATTGTAGTTATAACTGATTGGACCTCTTCAAGAACCAACAAGCATCTGTTCACATTTCTTTTGCATTTAATCCAGGTTACTTAACACTGTGGTAGGAAAATATTTTATTTTGTTCTCTGTTGTGGCCCTGTAGTCTTATCAATCCCCTTCTTCATTTCAGTCTTCATATTCTTAATTTATGGCAGAAGGTTTCACAAAGGCTAAAATCCATCATGACTCTTGCCTTTCTTTCTTTCAAAGACATGTCTGGCATGGTGGCACACAGGAGAATTTCAAGTTCGAGGACAGCCACAGCAATATAGCAACAGTCTCAGGAACCTGGTGAGACCCTGTTTCGGAACAAAAAATAAAAAGGGCTAGGGATGTAGTCGGAGGTAGAATGCCCCTGGGTTCAGTCCCAGGTAATACATACACACACACACACACACACACACACACACACACACACACACACGACAAAGCGTTTTTTCTAGGGCACATAAAAATAACAGCATGACCTATTCCAAGGGACTTAGTTGCCCTACCCTTGCCACTCCTGTAGTGAAGGCAGCAGGGTCCTGATTTCATGTGCTATTGACCAGCACAACCATGATTACTAAAATAAGAGCAGGTATAAAAATAAGGGGCTTTATTTTGGGAACAGACATACCATCGAGAAGTGGCATGTTCAGCTTTGTTATAACTCTTACTAGGATAAACTCAAACTATGGAAGGCTGTTCAGGCTTTGGAATTCAGTACCTGTTATCGGGCGCTCTTTCAACTTGTTCATCATTATGGAGCCTAAGGAAAGAAGAACAGGTATGCAGGGACAGACGCAGGGAGAGAGGAAGAGGAGGATGCAGAAGAAATTGATGACCATGATCAAAAGGCTTGTAGAAGCAGGATATGTGGTCCCTTAGCATCGCCCTTCACTTTCGTGTCATCACCAATCACCCACTAGGCTTGGTCCATCCCGACCCAGCCTCAGAATAATGTTGTTCTCAAAAAGTAATGAACTTGTTCTATCTACTCCAAATTGTGTGTGTGTGTGTGTGTATGTTTGTGTATACACACTTGCATATGCTGTAAACTCCCATATATGCTGTAAACTCTCATTATTCATATTTGTGTTTTATAAAAATTTCTGCTAATACTAAATTAACAAATACTAAATCATTGCTCCTCAGGAGAAATGTGGGTTAGGTTCCTGCCAGCCTCTGGTCACATCTTTGCTAGTCCCTCAGTTCATAACCTTGTTTTATATGAGTGTCTGTTTAAAGATCTCTTACATAATAAATGTTACTGGTGCATTAACATTGAATTCATAGCCAACAGCACTATGCATGACTTGTGACTGAACTGCATGGATTTTCTCTGTAAGGCACAGCATGGCCTTTTGGGGCTTCAGAACACCACACAACAGTTCAGCACAATGCTTGGAACTATTTTAAAGATCAAAATCACCAAAAAGCACAAAAATGAGAAAAATATGGCACTACATAAACTGTGTAAAGAATATTTGTTTCTGTATGAGACCTGAAACAGGAAGGCAGAGCATTGCCTTGCATGACCTCAGCTAGGAATATGCACAACAGTCAATGCAAACTCGTCCCAGCTCTACATGTCTGTGAATAACTGCAAAAGCAACACAGTGTTGATTCGGGGACTACAGATAAGTTTTCAATAGAAATGAATTCACAAATACAGAATCTTCAAATTATGAGGAGCAATTGTACAATATATGTGCATGTGTATATAAAATGTGATTTTATAGTCACATTATGATTTGATCAATATTCACTGATGTCTACTCTTGTCTACAGGATTCTGTGGTAAATGCATGAAGGATGCACAAAATATAGTTCACAATAGCTTCCCTCAAGGAATGCATAGATTACTGGGGAGTCAAAGAACTATTATACAAGATTATAATGAATAAAGGCAAGAGAAAGAGTCAACTGAGCAATAGAATACATGTTCTATAAAACTTATGCAGATTTTACTGCTGTTATGACTATTTCATGAATTATTTCTACATAAACTCTGGAGGGAAAAATAAATTAAGAGTTTAGATCTGCACTGCCCAATTATAATAGACACTAACTGCATGTGGCTATTTAAAATAATTTAGATTAAAAATTCAGTCCCGTTAGCCACAACGGGACTGAATGCTTAATGGTGACATATAGTTGCTAGTTACTGCATTGGATGACATAGAACATTTCCACCTACATAGAACCTTCCATTGCAAAGTGCTGATTTAGAGTCTCTAATTTATATGTATGGAAAACCAGTGAGAAAAAAATCACAAATGCCAAAAACTTCCCATTTGAAATTATAAAACTACCAATTAAATAGAATAGTTTAGGTTTTTCATTACACAACTTGAAAGTGATTGTTTCAAGCTTGTCATTTCTCACACACCAGCAATATTGTCTGATAACAAAAACACCATGAACTCTCCACAAGGTCCTCAGATAACAGTGGTATGCCCATGATAAATAAACAGCAATCTCCTGACACAGTGCTCAGTGAGGGGTCATTACACATCAAAAATAAACATATTCCATTTTTCCTGACTGCTTCTCTACCACTGGGGTTGGTAAATCCTCCTGGAGGCACTAGACGTTCACATGTGTATGAGCCCTGGGGAAGAAATCAGAAGACAGGACTGTCTCATTGGTCAGATCAATCAGTCTCATCAGCTACTTATTACGTAAACTTCTTAACACAAGGATCAAGAGTTTGGGGCTGAACTGAGCTTTGCCTCCCTTCTCTGGAGCTGATCAAGTGCCCCAGAAATTCCCAATGTCCTTTCACACACTCTGGGACTCCAGAAGCCTTGGTTAGTGTCTCCCACTTTGATTTCCCTTGCTGCCTGCTCTACATGGCAGCCGCTTTGCGAGGGTAGGGCAGGAGGTGCAGGGAGGGCTCCCCACAAAGTATGCACTGCTCAGGCCTTAACAAAAAGTAATGCTCATTTTTCAAATTCCCAAATAGAAAAATATATTCCAAAATGGGCTAAATCTCATCCCATGCTTTCACATTCAAATTCTCTTCTCACTCCTGTCCCAGCTGAAGAGGCATTTCTCTCTCTGAGGGAGATAGAAGGGAATGAAAACAACTGGGCAAACAGACAAAATAGTCTACAGGACAGGAACTCTTTGTGTCTTGCACTTGGACCTGTAGTTTTTAAGCTTAGAATACCAAGAACTTGTTCTGTTTGTCCCCAGATAGAGTTCTGATAACTCCCCCAAATCTCCCACCTAACTAAGGTTTGGCCACACCAAGAAGAGCAAGCAAGTTGATTTCTCAAGTTTATTATCCCAACACAGATCCCAACCTGTGGAGTGAATGTTTCTTTAAATATTCACATTAAATAGATTTACTTGAACCGTGATATCCAGTTTCTCCAATACCTGAGCAATGTTCTGCCCATTATCATCAGGAGCATAAAGGATATAGAGAAGGCAGCAAGACATACCTTATTAGATCAAAAGGACGAAGATACCTTTAGTCAGATAGTTTGGCTTTGGCTTAGGAAACGATATATCTTTCATTCACTGGCCAATAGTATACTTCTTTTTAGAAAAAAAAAAGATTACTTTAGTCCTTGTAAGTTTACATTCAAAGATCATCTGGGGAGTAAAGAAATGGAGATTATACTTCTTGAAACTTATAAGAAATATTTCTATCTTTCACTCCATGCTTTAAAAAATAATCTAGCACATCAAGGAGTTAACTTTTTTTCTTAAGATCCATAATCTAAGAGATGCTGCCAACCTCTCATAGACTGAATTTTTAGAAAGTAAAATAATAAGCGAGGTGTGGTGGCGCATGCCTGTAAACCTAGTACTTGGGAGGCTGAGACAGGAGGATGGCAGGTTCCCAGCCAGCCTCAGCAACTTAGTGAGGCCCTTGGCAACTTAGTGAAACCATTTCAAAAATTAAGGATAAAATAAGACTGAGGGTATAGCTCAAAGATAGAATGCCCCTGAGTTCAATCTTTCATACCTTGAAATTAAAAAGAAAAAAGAAAGAATAGAGATTCCATGTGTGATTAAGTTAAAGCCCATTGAATTAGGAACTCAAGGATCCTGCCTCAGCTGCTACTGAGAGTCCAACATATTGTTCTTATAACACATGTTCACCAAAGAAAGGACAAATAAAAAAATTTAAACCAAGTCCTAATTTTAAACTTTTTCTGAACATGCAATTTTCTCTTTGTCATAGAAGCTGCTTTTGAGTACAGCTAGCATTTGTGTAACAACTGAACATATTTGTGCAGTCGTCCATTCTTGTCCAGGACACAAAAAGTGATTTTCACATGAGATTTTAAGATAGTAGTTTGCGTAGGCAAATTTGAAATATGATGATAGCAATGTTTTCATTTTACTGGTCACTGGTAAGAGACTCTAAGGACAAATTCCATCTCTGGGTATTATTTTCAGAAAACAATAGAGTGGATTGAGATGAGTATTTTCAGTGATAAGACCGCCTGATACCTAATATCACTCACAAGTGAAGTGAGTAATAGATAGGCAGAGTTCACTGGCTTGGGGGACATCTATGTGTCCTTATCTGCTGGCCTTGGGCTATCAACAATGGGTTTACAATTTTTCAAAGACCTTCATTCAGACCCTGAGTCAGCTGTGACCACTGTGTGAACAAGGTACCACAGGTGCGTCCCTGATTTTTCCTCCACAGACTTTCGTGAGCAGGTATTTCTATGTCTGTGCCAGAGTCCATTATACATAGATTCCTTTAGGGTAGGATGGTAAGGCTTATGATGGATGAGTTGTTTATAAAACACTATAGTTACAAAGCAGGCATCTTAGGTTAGTTATATAAATGCATTCATCATGGATCTCTCAAATAACTAGTGCTTACTCTATTTACTTAGATTACTTACCTAACACACATGCCCATGACATAGATTTTTTTTTTTCCACCCTGGAATTGGAGATGGACACTTTGTTAGAAGCAAGCTTGAATTCCATGCTGTACTGACCTTGTTCTGGACACAAGGATGTGTAGCTAAATCCATATGTGTTGGGGGCTCACTGGATATTTAGGAATTTTCCAAATTAACATCCATGTAGAACACAATGTTTATTGGAGGACAAGCAATAAATATATATGAATTTGTAGCTAGCATATATATTATTAAAACTTAGTCATGACCATAAAAAATTGCTTAGAATTTAAACCAACAACAGATTTTCTTTAAGGAGCATTTCATTACGGACATGGTTTAGAGTTGCTAGTGTACAGTGATAATAAGAAGCAGACAGATTTGCAATCCGTTTTATGAATGTTTTTAAACCCTCTGTAGACAATGCCTCTATTTATTCCTTCACAGAAGGCAGACGACTCTGAGCATCCTCAGTCCACCACCAAGTTCTACAAATGGATCTAATGTAGCATGAGGTTACAGAAACTCAATTTGTACACAAGTTAAAAAATTTTGGAATAAACTTCGAACGGCCTATCCAAGCCTCCATTGGGTTTTTTGGCACTTCCATTTAAAGATATAGTATGTGGAGGATCATGTTTGGCACTTGCTGTAATTCAAAAAGGTTGGTATTAACTTGAAATTTGACCAGTTTTCCATAACAACGTCTGGTACTCCTTTCATCCCAGAATTTCTCTGACCACTTTTGGAACCTATTTTATTTTTATCATGGCCTACATTGAGGAATTATAAGAACAACGACTTGGATATCTACAGTTTACTACTTCTACTATTTGTTTTCTTCAAATTGTGTTCTTTCAAGGATTAATGGCTATCTCTTGGGTTCAGCATTTCAAGATTTGGTTATAGAACTTTTCTCACTTTAGAAATATATTCAGAGCATTTCAATAAAATCCGATGGCTTGTTCTATCATTGTTTTTATCCCTTTTTTTCTTTACCTCTAATTCAATATTGTTAATTAGACATAAAACTGGTTTGAGATAGAAGGAAATAAGCCTCAAGCTGTAACTGAAGATTTATTTGCAAATAAAAAACCAACACATTCAATAGCTCAGAACTGCGACATGTACCAGGATTCTAGGATCATGAGGCTGCCTTCATTCTGCATGTGAAACCTGGAATGATCACACAGCAGTTGGGCCCTCCATTGAGAACACAAACACACCTGTGCTTCCTATTTATGTGCACCTGCTGACTAGTTAATATCCCCGTTTCATCTCACAATGACTTTTCCCAACAAACCATTTTACTTGACTTTAATGTTTTCATCTATTAAATTCCCACTGTAATCCAAATGTTTACATCTCAATCTGTCTATAACAGGGTATAAACAGTGGGGTGCTGGGGCTACTTTGCATTAGCTTTCAAGAACTGATGGTTAGGTGGTATCTCTTCCTAATTTATGTTCAATAATGGCACACTCGTGGCTTAAAATCAGCATGTTAAAAATACGTGAGCCAGTCAACTCAAGGTGGATCAAAGACCTAGAAGTTAGGCCAGAGACCTTGCAGCTACTTGAAGAGGGCATAGGGCCAACACTTCAACACACAGGCACAGGTAAAAACTTTCTCAACAAGACCCCAAAAGCACAAGCAACTCAAAGGAAGATCAATACATGGGATTGCATTAAATGGAAGAGCTTCTATGCAGCAAAGGAAACTATCAAAAACCTCAATCGACAGTCTACAGAGTAGGAGAAAATTTTTGCCAGCTACTCTTCTGACATCTCACAAAAGAAGAAATACAAATGGCCAATAAATGTATGAGGAAACGTTCTACATCATTAGCAATCAGAGAGCTGCAAATCAAAACTACCTTGAGATTTCACCTAACTCAATCAGAATGGCAATCATAAAAAACACAAACAACAACAAATGTTGGTGAGGGTGACGAGAAGTGGGAACCCTAATACATCGTTGGTGGGATTGAAAATTAGTGCAACCACTTTGGAAAACAGTATGGAGGATCCTCAGACGAATGGGAATGAACCTACCACATGATCCAGCAATACCACTTCTGGGCATCTACCCAAAAGAATGGAAACCAAACTATCAGACCGATGCATGTGTATCTATGTTTATAGCTGCACAGTTTACAATTGCCAAACTATGGAACAGCCAAGATGTCCATCAACAGATGAATGGATTAAAAAACTATGGAATTTTACTCAGCCCAAAAGAAGAACAAAATCATGTCATTTACAGGGAAATGGATGGAACTGGAAAACATTATGTTAAGTGAGATTAGTCAATCACAAAGAGTAAAAAAGCATATGTTCTCCCTAATATACAGATGCTAGGGAGAAGAAGGGGCATAAGAGGGTCTCCATATGAAAAAGGAGAAACGCTGATAAGCAAAGAAGTTGACTTAACGGATGGACGGGGGGCAGAGGGAGGACACCCTAATGCACATGATGTACTTTCACAAATATATCAAAGTCAATCACTAAACTGAACTTGAGAAGGAGGGAGGGCGAGGGAGTGGGGTGGGAATTGAAGAAGGGGTTAAATGAGAAATGTGTGCACATATGCCTTTATCAGCTTGTACCTAACAAAGTTGTATGATTACCATGCACCAATTAATATAAAAATAATACGTGAGCCATAGAAATATATGCACCACAGGAAGATCACAGATCAGAACTGGGTTTTAAACATTTACCAACACACCATTGGATATGTGCATCGGTTACTGCTTCACACAGGGAATTTCATCCATACTCTTTCCTGTCATAGCTCACACACATGGTGAAAACTACAAGAATGTGTATATACAAATGACTCAAAATGTATGAGAATTCACTTATCCGCACATGGTGGCACACACCTGTAATCTCAGTTCTTGGGAGACTGAAACAGGAGGATCTTAGGTTCAAGGACAGCCTCATCAACTTAGTGAGATTCTCAGCAACCTAGCAAGACCCTGTTTCAAACCAAAAAAATAAAAAGGGCTGAGGGTATAGCTCAGAGATAGATTGCTCCTGGGCTTAATACCTAGTACTGAAAAAAGAAAGATAGATGGAAATAAAGAAACAAAGAAGAGAAAGAAAGAAAGAGAAATTAAGGAAAAGAAAAAGAAATGTAATGAGGTCCTCAGCAATTTAGACTCTATATCAAAAGAAAATCAGTATGGGGCTGTAGCTCAGAGGTAGAATTTGTCTGGGTTCAATCCCCCCCCCCAAAAAAAAAGTTCACAGAGATTAATGATGAGACTGATTCTATATTCCCTCTCCATAAAGCAGGCAGGAGGAAAAATGATGTAACCTGCTAACTGTTTTCAGTACAAGAAAGCAAACATCCTCCAAGCCATGAATGTGTATCAGTCCAAGCCCCAAGAGTTAAATACAAAGTGTTCACTGAGAACAGTGTAATGAAAGAGAGCTGGGAGAAAACTTGAGGGAAACAAGGAGGAATGGCAAAACACCCCAGGACTAGCAACAGAAGAGATAGGAGCCATTCCAGGGCCAAAGTGAGGGGATGTTGTTCATGGAACCAACCACCAGGAGCTCTAGACATAGGGAGAGAAAATTCCAGAACTGTGGCAAGGCACGCAAGAGCAAGGGGAGAGAAATACCAAAACTCTTGCTCTGCCTCCCTCTCTCTCGTAGTCGTGCCCCCCTCCCTCCCTGTCATGAGCCACCAGAAGCCGAGGGTGAGAGCTCGGGTGCTGCAGTCCACTGAGGTGAGCCCCCAGGTGCAAAGCAGGACACTGGAGGGGAGGGCAGAGCTGGGCTACGGAGGGAAGGAAAAGGCATGCCCAATCATGTTCCTTTCCCTTCCCTCTGCATTCCTTCTTCTACTCCATGTAGCCTCAAGAACAATAAGGAATTGAATCATTTAGCTACACACTCCCATGTTTAAAATAATAATAATAATAATAAAATGATTTTATTCTGAGGAAAAGGAATACCATGAGATAGAAAAAATGGGATTTGGAGGAGGTTAGCCAGCTGTGGCTCTAATTTCAAGCAGAACTCAAAGTGCAAGGCATTTTTCATATTTTACTTAGAAAATTCATATAGATTTTAAAATAGAACAGAAGAATGGTGTAAACTGTACTCTGGAATCATCCTTAACAGGCAAAATGAAGCTAAGACATGCCTTTCTTTTGACGCAGGACAGCAATGTCATTCCAACAATTCTGCACAGCTTGACAAATGGACAATTAAGCCAGGTGGTTTGGAATCACTTAGCCTGAATGTGTTAAGGATGCTTTCTTGAGTTCATCACGCCACAGCTTTTGCTAAAGAAGTACTCAGCTTCGACTCTCTCTCCACAGGCACAGAGATTTTTCTTTTTTAAAATAATGCATTTTGAGATCACAAAATTGTTATGTCTCAGTCCTAATATACTCAGTAAAATTATAATAGCAACCAATTCTGGCCCAGAGAATCTTTACAAAGCAAGTAGCATCTCCACTTATGCCTTTGGTTGGTGTATTAGTTAGCTTGGGCTGCCATAACATAATGCCATGCACTGGGTGGCTCAAACAACAAAAATTCAAAGTCCAAGACCAGGATTGTTGGCTTTTTGTAAAGCCTCCCTACTCACCCAGTTGCAGATGTGGTTTACCTGTGACCTCCACCCCCCAAGAGTTTATGTATTGGAAGATTATTTCCCAATGTGACAATGCTAAGAGGTGATGGCTCCTTAAGAAGTGGGGTCTATTGAGAAGCCATTATGTCATTGGAGCTCAGAAAGAGTTAACATAGTTCTCCTGTGAGACCCCAGTTAGTTACCTTCTGGCTCCTCCCTCACCATGTTATTTCTCTCTAGATCTAACATGTATTCCTGCAATTATGATGCTGTAGTCCATGCATTCGTTACCAGAGGCCATGCCCTTAAGCCTCCAGAAGTGTGAACTGGATGAACCTTTTTTCTTTATATAGTTTTCAGCTTCCAGTATTTTGGGGGTTTTGTTTGTTTGTTTGTTTTTGTGGTACTGGGGATTTAATTCAGGGGCATTCTACCTCCGAGCTATACCCCCAGCCCTATTTTTTATTCTTTATTTTGAAACAGGGTCTCCCTAAGTTGCGGAGGGCCTCACTAGGTAGCTGAGGCTGGCCGTGAACCCGAATCCTCCGGTCTCAGCCTCCCAAATGCTGGGATTACAAGCGTGCGCCACCACACCCGGTTCAGTATTTTGTTATAGTAACAGTTATGGTAATACACTGTTAGATGGCCACTTTTCCTTGTGTCTTCATGCAGTATTCCCTGTGTACCTATCTTCTAATCTCCAGTTCTTACATGAGCATCAGTCATATTGAATTAGGACCCCCCCCATGACCTCATTTTAACTTTATCACCTCTCTGAAGACCCTATCTTCAAATACATTCGCTTTCTGAGGTACTAGGGGTTCAGATCTCAACATATGAATTTTGTTGAAACCCAGTTCAACCTATAATGGTCAAAATACGTATCTTTTCTCCCTTACCACCCATGCCACAGCTTCCTCAAGGGAGACATATTTGCTCAGATCTTTTCTTGCTTGATCCATTCAGAATGCACCATTCCTTAGTGCCTTTCTTTCAGCTCATGCTTTCTACTTTCAAGTATTGCAGCCAAATCATCTGACAAATTACAGATGAAAAAGAATTTGATCCTTTCAGCTGTGAGGATATCAATCTCCCAGGTAACAGGAGCTTTCTGGGAACAGTGCCAACACTAAGATACAGGACTAGAATGGCAAGAATCCCAGGCATCTTTAAAGCCAGAAATGGGGATGCGTGAGGGAATGTGGAGATTTGCACTTGGCTTCACATAAAGAGGAGATAATAGAAGGACCCAGCACAGGGCCAGGTATGCAGTAGGATCTGAGTCGTCATCAGTTCCCTGTGCAGTGAGGCAGCTGCCAGCCTCTACTCAGCAGATCCTACCTGTATCCTTAGCCAGCACACCACCCTCCTCTCTCTGTCTACTGCTCCTCAATGTAGTTTCCTCTGTCTTCATTCACAGCCCTTCAGATTCCCTCTCTCCAGAGAGGCTCCACAGTAATTTTATAAAAGAATTCGATACACACCTGTAATCTTAGTACTTGGAAGGCTGAGGCTGGAGGATTACAGGTTGGAGACTAACTTAGCAAGATCATCAGCAACTTAGTGAAATCCTGTTTCAAAAATAAAAATAAAAATAGAACTGGGGGTATAGCTCAGAGGTAGAGCACCCCTAGGTTCAATCTCCAGTACAAAGAGAGAGAGACAAGAGAGAGAGGAGGGAGGAATTTGAATAACTAATGCCCTGCCCCCAAGTCCTTTTAAGTTCCTTCAATATATTTCTGTTGCTCTTAGGGAAAAAAAATCTTCATTTCCAATCATGATGTTAGAGCAGGGGTCAACACACCACAGCCTATGGGCCAAAACAGGCCCAATATCTGTTTTTGTACCACCAGTGACCCCAAAATAAATTTTTCCATTTTTAAATAATTGAAAGTATTCAGAAGTTTTCATGGCACATGAAAATTGCAGGAAATTCAAGTTATGGTATCAAGAAATAAAATTTATTCATGCATAACCAGGTTCATTAATTTGCATATTTTCTATGCTTCTTACTACAATGGCAAATTGAATAGTTACCATGAGATTGTATGGCTCGTAAAGCCAAAATACTCTGTTTTTTGACATTCAGGTCGATTGGTACCTGTTACTTTTTCACTTTCTTTTTTATTCTTTTCATTTTTATGGGGAGGGGAGGATAATGAAGATTGATCGCAGGGTCATTCTACCCTCAAGCTATACTTCCAACCCTTTTCATTTTTATTTTGAAACAGGATCTCGCTAAGTTGCTGAGGGCCTAGCTAAATTGCTAAGGCTGGCCTCAAACTTGCAATCCTCCTGTCTCAGCCTCCCAAGCACTGGGATTACAGGCATGAGCCACTACACCAGCTTACTTTTCCATTTTCATCTCAGATGTCCCCCACCATTTACACCGTTAGAAGTCATCTGCCTCAGTCTCTGTAGGCTGAGCACATTTCTGCTCCCTGGAATGTTCTGGCTCTATCTTTACTGTCTGGCTTCTTCTTCCTCAGACTCTAAAACCATGATTTCTTCCAAGAGACTTTTCCCAAATACTCTCTCTAAACCAGGTGCCCAGGCCACCTTCCATGTTCTATGAAAGTCAAACAATCTACCTGCACTTATACAAGGCATATGTAAATACGAAAGCACTTAAGTTTTAACTTTTGAGCTGTTGAAAACAAAATTACATATTGCCTCTTTTAAGCAAAATTAGAGTCATGACATAATCCAATAATTAGTTTTCCAAAAGTGATTGTCTAATGAAGTAATTTTTGGTAAATACACAAGACTTAAAAGAATAAAAAATTTTAAATCACTCTAGAATGCCATCATCCTCAGATTATTACCATTGATATTTGATGTATATACTTCTTTGATTTGTGTATATATATCCTTATCATTTATACTGAAGCTTTATCACTAGTTAGCAATTAGTTTTGCCTGACTCTAAAATATGTCTGTTTGTTTGGTGCAATCTTACATATTAGTGAAGAATAATTTAAGAATTCATGAATTAAAATACTGTTTATATTTCATTATGAGTAGTTTAAAATCATGGATAGGCATGTATATAACACCTACACCTGGTTCTCTATCATGAAATGTAAATGTTTTGGTTTTCTATTATGAACTTCCTCCTAGCTCTCTACAGGCTTAAGGATAGAGGGGAGGGGGGAGAAAAGAAGAAAGGAAGAAGGAGGGAGGGAAGGGGAAAGAAATAAAGAGGAAAAAGAGGCAGGAGTTTTGCTTTGTTTTTCTTTTTCTTTTCTTTTTCTTTTTGGAGTGTATGTCTTTGCAGGAAATTGCATGCCCATTTCATTTTCTGATAGTCCCCCTAAAGGTTCATGTTAATTCGTCTTTGAGCATTTTGGAAATCACTGTGCACAGATTGCAAAGAGCCCTGCATCCGGCCTTTTCTTAGGTTTCTGGTTTTGCTTCTTTTCAGCACCACTACCACCAGCCCCATGCTTCATGGCGCAAATGTGAAACACCTGGCAACATCCAGCACTCCTTCCATTGAGGGGTGTGGCCACAGCCTGTTCCCTTGAATCTCTGCACGCTTCAACCAAGAGTTTTGCAGAAGTGATAGGATATAATTTTTGAGGTGAGGTCAGAAAAGATGATGAACTTCCTCCTGGCTCTCAAGATGTTTACTTGGGGGAAGGGAGACACTGCCCCAAGGGGCAACCCCTGTCTAACAAGTTCAACTTCCCTGAGACAGTCCTGACCCACCAAGCTCCTACACAACCAGTCTCAACTGCCAGCCCTGTGAGAGAGCCAACTTGGATATCCAGCCCAGACCAGCTGTGTCTGGCAATGTTGCCCCTTCCTCCCCCCAAAATCTAGATTCAAAACCTAACCCACAGGACTCGTGAACTGACTTATTTGGAAATAGAGTCTTTGTAGATGTAATCAAGCTAAGATAAACAAGAAGGATTAAGGGGCCCTCGATCCAATGACTGATTTCACTGGCATACCTGGATACCTCCAGTCACCTCTCAAGGTCTCCCTGCAGCTGTGACTTCTGGGAAGCCTCCTGACCTCCTCCAACCTGTACCAGGGTCCCTCCTCTGGTCTCCCACAGCACTTTGCATGCACCCCTATTTCACTTTGCTCTGCCCACCTGTCAGCTGCCCCCCCTCACCACACCTTCCTTCTGCCATACCCCAGCAACTGTTCATATTCACGCCAAACATCAGCTCACATCTGCAGCACTAGAGATCCTTGTAGGTTTTTCTCAAGATGCAGTGGGGGGACTGGGAAAGCTGTCAGAGGGGCTCAGAGAGCAGATCACTCATCCACACTCTAGCAGACATTTTCTGTGTGGCTTGACCATCCCTAGAAGGCTAGCCTACAGAAGTTCTAGACCCTCCAGATACCAGTCCCGCCCCACAGGAAGATCTAGAGTTGAGGGTACCTTAAACTTACAAAAACACTGAATTCTTTTTCCTGGAATAATTTGTAGATATACTTGGGGAAATGCTAACTGGAAAAAATTCCAATTGCTCATTGACAGCATGGGGCAAGGAAAAGAACTTTTCCCTGACCTTCTTAGGTTTAGTGTCTGGGACCTGTAAACTAAACTGGCGACAGCCAGATTAACTGGAGAGAAGATTTCTTTTGTATGTCCACAGAAAAGTGATAACCTCAGAAAGAGTTTAGGCCTGGGAGTGATGTACCATTTTAGCAAAGAGTAATAGTTGTAGAGAAGTGACCAGACAATGGGAAAGGGTTTGGGCTTCTAGGGGTAGTGACCGGTGGGAAGGTAGGGAAAACAAGGGAACATAAGAGTATTTCATACGGCTGGTCATACAGACTCCAGTGGTATGTCCTGTCCTCTTTCTGGTATGGACAGGGGAAGGGGAGGGAGGACACCTCTACCTGGGGAGATTCATTACCTGCTTTCAGGCAGAAGGAGGAGAACAGAAAGTTCCTTTATTATCTGCTGTTCTCAACTGCCTTCAGCTCAAAATAATCCTTATGACGATGTAGCATATTTTGAAGTGGCATGTTCAGATCCCCTCAATATTAAAACCTGGTAGCATATCAGGAAATGTGAATTTTGTGACCACTTTATGTGCTATGTGACCAAACTAAACACAACACAATATCTTATACATTTCCTCGAAGTATATTGTTGCTAGCCTTAAAAGGACTGGCTCAACCAACTTTATGCTAGTATGACTATAAAAGCAGGCATATAAACTGAAGAGCATTAACTACAGAAAAACGATCACAGATTCTTGCCAATGGCAAGACCCTGCCAAGACCACAGCATGCAGCCTCTCTCAGCTCTGGCAAGAACCACTCCATAGCATGAGCCTTTGCCCCTTGAAATGGAAGTCACTGTCACTGCAAAAAACAGGGTAAGGATAAGGAAGCCATTGGCTCCTGGCTGACCAGGGGTCTGACCGGCTTCTCCCCGACTTTGTCATTAGCTAACCATGTGACCTTCACCAGGTTCTTCTCTTAAAATGATGAAGGATTCAACTCAGCGATGATTAAAGACTCTTCATAAACCCAAGAACCCACCCGACATAATTACATTGATTAACTAGGTATTGTAAACCTAACCCTGATGCACTGTCAGGCTTAAGAACCATCACTTATTCTAACCCCCAGAGTTTAAACTCCAGGGAAATGAATCCCAGAGATGGGACATGATCTGTCTAAATAAATAGATGCAAAGCCAGAACCAGAATGCAGAGCAGCACCACTCTGACCCCAACAAGTAGGGTCTGGCTCTTCTGCTGGGCTTCTCCTTGAGAGGAAGAGACCAGGAGTCTAAGTGAAGGTTCACTACACCCCACAGCACTTCTTGCTCCTAGAAAGAGAGCCCAGAATTCCCTGCAACAGCTCAGCCCACTGTGGTGCCCGCGAGCATCTCTTCCCTGGCTCCATCATCCTTGGGGTGGCCCTGGGGCAGCTACTGCGGGCTGGTGTGCAAACGCAACATGGGATCATGGTGGGAGGTAGTTTGAGTGAGATCCGTAGTGTCAGCCTTGCCCTGCAGAAGGACTGAGTCTGAAGAAATATCAGAGAATGCAACTCAGGCCATTTAGGCTTTGCCTCCAGAATTAGACATATGGCAAAAAAAAAAAAAGAAAAGGCAATAATTTACTCTTGAGTCAAAAATAGGAGAGGCTGCTTCCTTGTCCGGGCCACAGCCTCTGTGCTCTGCTTCCACTTAGAATGATAATTCTCATCCTAGACATGGATCTAATAAACCCTTGTGCTTGGATTTCCTGGAATTTTCTGACTGTAAATACGGACTTGTTCCCCAAGCCTTCCATGCTCCGCCTGCCCCCTGAATGGGCAGTTTCCATGACGCAGAGGAGGGAATGTGGGTTGTGGTGTGATCGTCTGGGGCGGCCACCAGGTTGGCCGGGTTGGACCCCGAGGCAGGTGAAGATTTATCCTTACCTGGATATTCAAGCCACTGAACTCACTGGGCAATTTATTGCCTGTGTCAAGGCAGAATGAAATAAGAGCTAATAAAATAATCCAGTTGGCCACAAAGTGTCTACATCTTATTTCTAAGAGTCTCGAAACCAAGTTGAATCATCTCAGGATCTGCTAGATGTCACCGATAATTAGATGATACGAGACTGGGCTCCTCCCTCTTTGTTCTCCTCTTTTCTCCCTCTTTGTCTCTCTTCCTTCCCCTCCCTTCCTCTCCTCTTTTCTTTCTCTTTCTCCCTCTCTTCTTTCCTCCCTCCTATATTAATGCGCTTAGCTGCCATAACAAAACACCACAGGCCAAGTAGTTGAAACAGCAGACATTGATTTTTCTCCCAGTTCTAGAGACCAGAAGTCCAAGGGCAGGCATCAGCGGGTGGGATTCTTCCCCTTGGCTGACAGACACGGCTCCTCTTGCTGTACTCACAGGTGGTTGTCTCCCTCTACACACTACGCCTGGCGTCTCTCTGTGTCCTAATCTCTTATTATAAGGACATCAGTTAATGTGGTGTCTCATTAAACACCATAAGAGTCTCCTTTTTAACTCAATTCTCTCTCCATTTTGTTGTTGTTGTTGTTGTTTTATTTTTGTTTTTGTTTGGTTTTGTTTATGGTGCTAGGGATTGAACCCACTCCCAGCCCTTTTTATTTTTACTTATTTTATTTTTATTTTAAAACAGAGTCTAAGTTGCTGAGGGTCTCACTAAGTTACTAAGGCTGGTCTTGAACCCATAATCCTCCTGCCTCAGCCTCCAAGTACAGGGACTGCAGGTGCCGCCAAGCCTGGCTTCAATTATATTTTAAAGGCCCTGTAGAGGCTGGAGGTGTATCCCAGTAGTAGAGCATTTGCCTGGCATATGCAAGGCTCTGGGTTCAATCCCCAGTACAAACAAACAAGCAAACAAACCCTATCACATTCTGGGATTTGGACTTCATATGAATAGGGTCAGGAAAAGGAAAGACATGACCTAATTCAGTCCATAAATTCTCCCTTCCCTCTTTCCCTCCTTTCTTTCCTCATTTCATTCCATCCAACAATATTCACTCAATAAATATTTGTTGAGGATTTATCATGGATCAGATGCTACAAAGAGGAGACAAAAGCAATTCTATAAAATGGCTGCTCTACACACACACACACACACACACACACACACACACACACACACACACACACAGGTGTCCGCAAAGCTCTCCTATGTGAGGACTCCCCGAGGCATCTTCTCAGACTGTGCCCAGTGCTGGACTATGTCACATCACAGTTGGTGGCACCCACACCTGATTGTAAGTGGCAAGGCGAAGGCCAGGACAGGATGGGACAGTGATGGTGGAATTAGACCCTGGCCCTGCTTTTGACTTTTTGAATGACCTTGACAAGGGAGCTGGTCTGCAGGAGCCTCACCATCAGAAAAAGGGGGAGGGACAGAGAGAGATGCAAATCAGGTCCTCTCTGTCTCTATCAATTATAATACCTGGGAGACACTCTTAATATGAAAAAGGGTTAAGAAAAATCAAGTCTCCCAAGGTCAGAAATACTCAAATGAAAGCAGAAAATAAACAAAAATCTAGTTCTTTGAAATGCTTGTCTATCAAGGAATATGTAATAAATGCCTTATTTCCCCCTGTGTAAAAGATTTAAATTGCTTTTCTGGGTCAGGCCTGTGCAAAGCACATGAGAGTGGGGCATCTGCAGAGAAATAGCGTCACCTGCTGGGAAGAGGTGATGCTGCAGGCAGTGAGCGAAAAATCATAAAAGTAAAAAATTTAAAAATCACCAGTCTGAGATTTGCCTGAGTATGGAATCAGCAACATTCGTCTTGATCAGAGGCTGAGCTCTTAGATTTTGACAAAACCACCAGACTGTGGAAGGATTTTTCCCACAGGTTAATTTTAGCCGTGTCTTAGATTTACTTTTGCACCACACGATTTATCCCTGCTACACATCTTTCTTCATAAATCAGTGGTATGTACTAATAAAAGCCGCTTAGTGGAAACCTGTGACTTAGAATACATAGCCAGGCTCACAGGTCCTGTGTCCTGTAGTTCAAATGCTCTTCATCAATCAGTCTGCTCATCCTTTTGCCAGACCTCCAAGCTTCCTTCAGGTCTAAATTTCAACCACATAGGGGAAGTCGTGTACGTACTGAGTGCTGTTAAGCAGAGGATATTTTATGGAGTAAAGGCTAAATGGAGAAGTGTAAGACATGCTCTTGATCTCTTGTTTTAGAGACCTGGCATGAAAATATACAAATATAACAGCAATTATAAAAAGCAAATGATCATGCTAGTCAACAAATAAAATATGCCCCAATGTGCTGTGGACATTAACTGCTCTGAGGAGCAGGGCTTCAGGCTCAGGGCCAGAAAGGGTTTTATAGAGCTGCATCTGGCAAAGCGACAAGGATTTTTATGATGTTCCAGGATGGGGTGGAGGGGTGGACGGAGCAAACACAAAAGAATGGAGAAAGAAACTATGTGAAGCATTTTTTTTATTTTAAAAAATATGAAATGAAATGTACTTGGGAAAATGCCAGGAAGATCGATTTAACCTGAGTAGGAATTTTTAAGAGAATAGTTTGAGATAAGAGAGGAAAGGGAAGTTGAGACAAGATTACATGATTCTGTAAATGTGAGGATAAAGAATTTTAGCTTATTCCTGTAAGCAATCAAGAAGCACTAAAGATTTCTGTGGAGGAAAATACAATGATAAGAACTGTGTTTTAAGAAACTCACTGGGCAATTGTATACAGGATGAAGTGATTTTAAGATGTGCAGAGTGAATGTGTAAAAGATAGTGAAATTAAAAGGGAGTTTCCAATGGC